>JAOTQR010007010.1:0-17154 GCA_025774065.1 Solanum ossicruentum | reverse complement strand
TATATATATATCATCTTCTAATTTTGTAAATTCGTACTATACTTAATAGTCATGTGTTATCAAATAGGAGTAATCAAATATCACATGATATCCAACGCCAAAGCACAATCAACAAGAATGAAGAGTATAATGAGATGCAACACAACACCAAAATGATATACCTTAAATATCAAGTCATCTCTAAATCGTATATACACAATATCTCTTCGGAATATGTCGAGGGTTTGTGACCCATGGGGGGACTCACGAGGTCCAAATACAGGCATGAACAGTCTCTTCATGTTTGTGCAGAAGATCTCAACACACTATCATAAAATCAACCATCCCCAGCACAAACGATCTCCACGTGGCCAACATAAATTATACAGTGATCTCAATACATACTCGATCTCATGTCAATATGTATGCACAGTATAACGTCGATAATACAAGGGATAATGATGCAACGTAGTACGAGAACCATTGGTACAACATATAATCACCTCAACTATGACAGATATACGGACTCAATAAAGAAACACAACCACATAAAGAAGCTATGTTACACTACATTAGCTAATGTCCATATGCTTTGGCATTCTTAGTTTATGATCCATAATTCTATGGTAATAAACTTTTCTTTTAGAGCACCGGTGTTTGCACCAATGCCTGTCACACCATTGGTACGAGACACCCCATCTTTCACCCTTACCCATTATCTATTTCATTGTTTTAGTCTTAAATTAGAAAAATGTCATTCAATGAAGTCTAAAAGTCTTAACACACCTTGAATACCAAATCCATGTCACAAATCCTCAAGATTTTATCGTTTTCTTTTGAATAGGATCCGCAGCACCACGATTTAATCAAATATTAATTATAATAAAATTTCAAAACTAACAACACCTAATCTTCTGTATGTCTAGGTTTAATCCAAAACTCATCTAATTCTATAATTAAGTTTCAAAATTCTAAGCCTAGGATTAAGTCTCAATGAGATTTCAAATTTGCCAATATTGGTTGTTACTACACGCCACGCACAACAAACTGATAAAAACTTCCTAACCAGTAGTTCGTCAACAACATTCACACAATACCAACTTACAATAGAATAATACTAAACTTATATATAATAATGATAAGAATCTACACTAGAAATGTTAGACAAGAGAATGATGCATTAACTTATCCACAAATATGCCTATCATCATTAAGACCTAATGATTGCTAATCAATTCCAAGGCACCATTAAACTATTTGACTTATAATAATCCTATATTCAGTTCACCTAACCTTACAGGAACAAAACATTGAAAATCCACTTACCTTCGCGTTGCTAATCTGAAGTTGCGCGAATTCCTTTGAAGTTCCTCTTTTTCTTTTCTTTTTTTTAAAGACAATTTATGATCCCAAAATTGTTTTATCCCACTAACCTATTCTAAAATATAGGTCAAGTGACTTAGGGTTAAAAGAAAATTTTATTTATCACCCCATAAGTTGATTATCTAAACTTATTAGCCCACTAGAATAATTATACATACACAAATAGTCCAAAAATACCATTGACAAAAAGGGTTCTTTCAGAAAGAAAAATAGTTCTAGTGCTCAAGATGACTTAACGAGTCGTTACATCATCTATCACTTAAACAAAAATTCATCCTCGAACAATAAAAGAATATAATGTACCTAAATGTTCAAAAAGTTGTGGGTATCTCATTTGCATATCCGACTCCGCCTACCAAGTAGCCTTCTCAACTGGATGATGCTTTTATTGAACCTTCACCGAAACAATCTCTTTTGACCTCAACTTTCAAATTTGTCTAGATAAGATGGTTGTCGGCTCCTCCTCATAAGTCAAATTCTTGTTAAGTAACACCGAATCCCGTTGGATCACATGACCACCATCTCCATGATACTTCTCTAGCATTGAGATGTGAAATACAGGATGAACGCCAGATAATGCAGGTGGCAAAGCTAACAGATAAACAACCTCACCAATACGTTGAGCAATGTCAAAAGGACAAATATATCTTGGGCTCAACTTAGCCTTCTTTCCAAATCTCATCACCCTTTATGGGTGAAATCTTCAATAGAACCCTCTTTCCAATCATGAACTCCAAATTGGGAATCTTTCTATCTACATAACTCTTTGCCTACTTTGAGCCATAAGAAGCCTATCTTGAATCAATTTGACCTTGTCCAAGGACTCTCTCAGCAAATTTATACCCCACGGCCTAACCTCAAATGCATCAAACCAACCAATCAGAGATCAACACCTCCTACCATACAATGCCTCGAATGGTTACTATTATTGTATGCAAACTCTGCTAAGGGTACAAATTGATCCCAATGACCACGAAAATTAGTAACACAAGCTCATAGCATATCTTCAAAAACTTGAATAGTATTCTCAGACTGACCATCATTCTAAGGGTGAAAGGTTGTATTAAGATACACTCGAGAACCCAACCCTTCTGCATAGATTGCCAAAAGTGAGATGTAAATTGTGTATCACGATCTGAAATGATAGAAATAGGCACCCCAGGCAAGAGAACTATCTCTGTAATATAGATCTTGTCTAGATTTTCTGAATTATAACTAGTCTGAACTAGTATAAAGTGTGGCAGACTTAGTCAATCGATCCACAATGACCCATATGGCATCAAACTTACCCAAGGTTCGTGGCAACCCCACCACAGAGTCCATGGTAATGCGTTCCCACTTTAACTCAGGTATGGACATCCTCTGAGTCACACCTCCAGGCTTTTGGTGTTCACACTTCACTTGCTGACAGTTCGGACATTGAGACACAAAGTCTACTATGTCCCTCTTTATATGACACCACCAATAATGCTACTTCAAATCATTATACATCTTAGTAGCCCATGGATTAATAGAATACCTCGAACTTGAAACACTTGAAAATGTTCCTCGAAAATGCCTATAATTGTAATTTCCATATATCTCAAAATCTATGTGTGATATCGAAAATTCGACTTTATATTCGTGATCGGGGGCAAAATTGAGTGAGATATGGGTATAATCCCGATTTCAGAGCAACCATAGTGAAATTTCATTTTCCAAAATTTATGAAATACAGTGGGGATTCGTTCCCTGGCGGCACGCAACAGGGGTGCGGATCAGTGCATTTTGTTCCCCATTTTTCTTATATAGGCCTAAGGCTTTGGTATCTTGGTCTTATGCCCTCCTATGCATAAAAACACCTATACTTAGTTATTTTTCAACCATATATAACTCAAAACATTCCCCAAAACCCTCTCTGACACTCAAGACATTCCCCAAAACCCTCTTTAGCACTCAAGACATTCCCTAGAACACCTATACTATTGAAGGTAAGTCATTTTTCCCCTAACAAATGCTCTTTTCTTTTCTATATCATATCGTTTCAAAGAGGAAGACCAAGGAGGGACCGTGCACTCGTGGGACAACCAGGCTACCCTGCTCCTCAAGCACCTCAAGGTGGAGGGGCTACCAAAATTGAGTTTTGGAATGCCATAACTATGTTGGCCCAAACAATGACCAACCAGTTGAATCAAGGGGCCCAAGCTCCTAATGTTCATACTTCGGCCTCAAGAGTGAGGGACTTTACTAAGATGAACCCTCCGGAGTCCATGGGTCCAAAGCAGAGGAAGATCCCCAAGAGTTCACCGATGAGGTGCATAAGGTACTATCTATTATAGGGGTGAATTTGGAGGAGAAGGCAGAACTAGCAGCCTATCAACTAAAGGGTGTGGCTCAAAGTTAGTTTATGCAATGGAAGATAGAGAGGAGAAATCAAGATGTTATTCCTTGGGAAGAGTTCAAGGCCACTTTCCTCAACCGTTTCTTTCCTATAGAACTAAGTGAGGCAAAAATGATGGAATTTATGAGCCTCAAGAAAGGTTCCATGAGTGTGAGGGAGAATTTCCCCAATTTCAACCAACTCTCCAAGTATACCCCACAATTAGTTGCTGAGCCGAGGTCTAGGATAAACAAATTTGTGTCGGGTGTGTCCAACTTGGTTAATGAGGAGTGTCGAACTGCCATGTTGGTAAGTGATATGGATTTGTCCCACCTCATGACTTTTGCTGAACAACTTGAGGAGGAAAAACTTAGAAAGAGACGAAATAGGGAATCTAAGAGGGCTCAATTCGATGATGGCTTCCAAGGTCGAGAATTCTCCAATGCTCCAAACAAGAGGTTGGCTATTGATAGGTGTCTAACTTGAGGTGTCAAAGAAGTGGGAGGAAACATAGTGGTCTATGCTTTAGGAAGACCAATGCTTGTTATGGTTGTGGTGAAGAGGGTTACAAGCTAGTCAATTGTCCATATGCTCGAAAAAGGGGTAAAGGTGGTCATGTTGGTCCAAGGCACCAAGAAGGCGAACAAGAGAGTGCTCCAAGACATAATCAATTTTATACTCTTCAAGAGAGGGGAAGGAGGAGATGAGGTGCCCAATGTTGTTAACGGTATGTTATACATTTTTTATTTTTGATATGCATGCTTTGATAGGTTCAGGAGCCACTATTTCTATCATTATTCCTTTTGTTGCTAGAATGTTTCATGTGTGCCTGAATTGCCATTTGAACCTCTTATGTGTCTACCCCATTGGTGAGTCTATTGTTGCTAGAAAAGTCTATAGGAATTGTCCCATGTCCTTATTGCATAAAGTCTTGTCTTGTGATTTTGTTGAACTTGGCATAGTGGGTTTGGAGCTCTTGGGGTGGTTTAGTTACATGCATATCATTGAAGCGATCCCAAAAAGTGCCCAAAAAATTGCCTCGAAAGTGCCCAGAATCATAATTTCTATGTATCTCAAAATCCATGCGTATATCGAATATTCGACTTTATATTCTTGTTTAAGGGGTCAAATTGAGTGAAAAATGGATCTAACCCAAATTTAAGAGCAACCGTATCAAAATTTGAAAATCGCAAAATGTGATTCCCAGAGAGGTTTTTGCGCCTTTGGCGCGACAAGCCAGTCTCTATGTATTTTTTTGTCCAGTTTTGGACCTCGGTCCAAGACTTTTGAATCTTGGGCCTAAGTGTTCCCAAACTTCAAAATATCTATACTTAGTCATTTTCACCATCATATCATTCAAAATATTTTCCAATACTCATTCAAACACTTAACCAAATATTTTACTCCTAAACTCAAGTTCCAAAACTCATCCGGATATAAAGGATCTCATTCAATTTTCAAGTCTCCATCACCAATCTTCATCAAGTTTATCTCCAAAGCTAAGGTATGTGAATTTCTTTCATGGTTTCCTTTCACCTATAATGTCAAGCTTCCTTTTACCCTAAATTGCACTATTCAAAGTTGATTTACAAATTGGTGTTATTTATTATGAAAAATCATTGCACACTATGTTGGGGTCTATGAAATTATGATTGTTTTGCTATGATTTGGGCTATGAATCTAAGATCTAATGTGAGATTTGATGAACGATTTTTATGTATATTGTTTGAGGGTGTTACAAAGTATCTATTAATGTTTTTACATTAAATTTTCTAGCATGATAACAGTCTTGAATTGCAAGATTTTACACTAGCACTACATACTCTCTAAGTGGTTGATAAAATGTCTGGTTACGGGTTCTTGAGGAATTGAAGGTTCAATGCATGACTTAGGAGTTGAATGACTATGTAATGATGAAATATTGATGCAATGATGATGAAATAATGATGAAATGAATGTATGTATATGGTATTCTCTATATAGTGTTGGAATGTGACCATGCCCTACTCGGGGGTTGCACGCCGGGTAACCGTGTCAAGGAGTTCGTACCTTGATAACCATGTCGAGGGGCTTGTACCACAATCACCATGGGTGGTAGGGTGAGATGATCTACTAACCATGTCAGGGGGGTTTGTTCCTTAGCAACCATGTCAGGGGGTTTGTACCCGGGTCACCACGAGTGGTAGTGTGCGACGATCCACCAACTATTTGAAGGGGTTTGTACCTCAATTACCAGGTGTGGTAAGGTGCGATGCTCCACCAATATGATAGTGGCCCCTACTTACACTTATATTATGTTCTATGTAAGTATGTTTTACGTAAACATTAATAATACATGTCATCTTGCTATTATGCTACCTATTGAGAATTATTATGCATTCTGCCTATGATATATATCTATTGTTGCATTGCATCCTACGTATTTAGTATATTCGAAAAAACTAACGCATACTCTATGCATACATGATGTCACCATGTAGGAATCGAAGCACCGCTTGATCATCCTCCCCCTCTACATGGCTAGTACGATTGTTTCTCAAGGTTGTTGGTAAGTCCTCCATCCTGGGGACATTGCTTATGATCTCTTGCTAGGTAGCATGACTATCTTTCTTTTTTCTTATGTATTAACTATGAGGGTGAGCCCGATTACTTGTCGTCGCCCTAGCTCTTATCTATGTAGTAAAGGTGTTGTTGCACATGTTAAGTATCTATGTTGTGAGTCTTGACTCTATTGTTCTTGATGTTGAAGATATGAAAGTATTCCCTTAGTCCCGGTTATCCCAATTTATTAGCTCTTGATGCTTATTTTATTGCATCCGCGACCAAGGATATGTAATGATATTCTAAGAGGCTTGCTTAGGGTCCCTTTAGGTTCCCCTTGTGCTGTGTCACGCCTAGGCCATAGGCTTGGGTCGTGAAAAACTTGGTATCAGAGCACTAGTTTGTTAGATCCTCGAAGTCCAACACATCACGTCTATTAGAGTCTTGTTCATGGTTGTGTTGTATGCTACAACTATAAGCTAGAGGCTATGAGGCATTTAGGAAATGTTTCCCTTCTTATTATTCTATATCGTGCTATAGAAGTTGAAGTGAGCTTTTTCCCCTAACAATTGTCCTTTGCTATGCTAGATCATGCCTAACATGAGAGGCAGAAGATCCTACAAACTTGAGGAGCAACCGGCTAATGGAGATCTTCGGGATGCTCTCACTTTGCTTGCACAAGTGGTTGCTAATCAAGCCAACCAAGGGGCCCAAGCCCCTCATGTTCCTATACCAGCTTCTTGAGTGAGAGACTTCATGGGAATGAATCCCCTAAAATTCCATGGATCCAAGATAAGTGAGGAACCTTAAGAATTCATTAATGAGGTTTACAAGATTTTTTCTATCATGGGTGTGATATCGAAGGATAAGGCAGAGTTGGCGGCCTACCAACTCAAAGGGGTGGCACAAATATGGTACAACCACTGGAAGGAGGAAAAGGGAGTCAACTATGTGTTGCTTTGGAGGATTTCAAGGTGGCTTTCCTTAATCGGTTCTTCTCCCTTATAATTAAGGAAGCTAAGTTGATGGAATTTATGAATTTGAGACAAAGTTCTATGAGTGTGAGGGAGTATGCCCTCAAGTCAACCAACTTTCAAAGTATGCTCCACACTTGGTGGCCGACTCAAGATCTAGGATGAATGTCACGACCCAAGCCTAGGGCCTAGACGTGACATGGCGAATAGAGTACCCGAAGGATCCTCGAATAAGCCTCTTAATTTGTCATTATATATCATTTGTTGCAGAAGCATATAAACAAAATAAAAGAGTAAGAATATGGGGCAACGGGACTAAGGGAAAAGGTTGCATATCATCATAATCAAGAGAGAAGAGTCAAGCTCATATCAAAGATAAATAACATGTCCAACAAACGACTCTAATACATAGATAAGAACGGGGGCCAAGATAAAGCAATCGGGCTCACCCTGATAGTCAAAATAGACAATAAAGAGAATGTCTCAAAATACATAATAAGAGCAACATTCACTAAGGTCTCCGAAGTGGAGGACTCACCAACTAGCTTGAGCAGTATCGAACTAGCCACGTAGAGGAGGTGTATGAACAACTTGGACACTGACTCCTACATGGTGATATCATGTAGATAATAGTATGCGTTAGTATGTTTGAATGTACTAAATATGTAGGATGCAATGCAACAAAAATTAGGCGTCATAGTCAAAATGCATAATAATAAGCAATAGGCATAATATAACAATATTGCATGTAAGATCAATGCATAAGTAAAACATGCTTAAGTATCTCATGCTCATATAGGATACCATATGTGTAGATGAGACCAAGCAAAATTTCCAAGGTACAAACCCCTCGGTTGGTTGATGATGGTTTCACCCCATTACCCCGGTGGTATGGTACTTTCCCCTCATAGGGTTGATGATAATCACACCTTATCACCATGGTGGCAACGTTCAAACCCCTCATATGGTTGATGAGTACAAACCCCCACCTCGGTTGATTAGTACAAACCCGTACCTCGGTTACCCGGGCTATTGTCCCCCCGGATCGAGTTCCTTTGGGGAGAGGTGGCTGATAAGATGGTACCCCAAGGCATAAAGGATTTTTCACTTTTCTTGGGAGGCAAGGGGTTAATGAGGTCACCTATATTGCTACCTATATGTTGGTAAATTTTTTTATTTTAATGTGTATGCATTGATTGATCCAAGTGCCACTCTATCTTTTGTTGCCAAAAAGTTCCATGTTGAGCCCGAATTATTGAATGAGTCATATGAGGTGTCTACTCCTATTTTTGCATCTATTGTTGCTAGGAAGGTTTATAGAGATTGTCCTATTTACATTATGTATAGAGTATTGCCTTGGGATCTTGGTGAGTTGGACATGGTTGATTTTGATATTATTCTTAGGACGAATTGGTTACATGAATATTATGCTTCTATTTATTGTATAATGCATCGCATCAAATTCCAATTCCCAAAAGAACCCATCCTTCAGTTGGAGAGTCATAATATGGTGGTCAATGGTAGGTTCATCTCTTGCATTAAGGCCTGTAAGTTGATCTCTAAGGGGTGTCTTTACCATCTTGTGAGGGTTAGGGATGTGGAGTCCAAAGTCCTTCCCATGGAGTCGGTTCCTATTGTAAATAAGTTTCTTGATATCTTCCCAAATGACCTTTCTGGTGTTCCTCCTCAAAGGGAAATAGATTTGTATATCAATCTCCTTCCCGATACTCAATCCATATATATTCCCCTTTACTGTATGGCCCCGGCGGAGTTGAAGGAATAATTGAAGGACTTATTGGAGAAGGAATTTATTAGGCCTAGCCAATCACCTTGGGGTGCACCGGTGTTGTTTGTGAAAAACAAGGATGGGTCCCTTAGAATGTGCATTGACTACCAATAATTTAATAAAGTCATCATCATGAATAGGTATCCTCTTCCAAATATTGATGATTTGCTTGACCAATTGCAAGGGGCTAGCTATTTCTCTAAGATTGATCTTCAGTCTAGGTGTCATCAAGTGAAGGTGAGGGAGTGTGATATTCCCAAGACGGCCTTCCAGAGAAGATATGGGCATTATGAGTTTGTTGTGATGTCTTTTGGGTTGACCAATGACCATCTTTCATGACCTTATGAATAGGGTCATAAAACCCTACCTTGATTCATTCGTTATTGTATTCATTAATAATATGTTGATCTGTTCACATGGTGAGGAGGAGCATAGGGCTCATTTGAGGCTTGTCTTGCAAAGAATGGGGGGAGGAGAGGCTATATGCTAAATATAAAAAGTGTTAACTTTTTTTTAAGGAGGTTGTCTTACTAGGACATGTGGTGTTAGGGGGTGGCATTAAGGTGGATCCTAAGAAGACCGATGTGATTGAAAATTGGCATAGACCATTGACCCCATCGGACATTAGGAGTTTCTTGGGCTTAGTAGGGTATTATCGAAGATTTGTGAGTGGGTTTACTTCTATTGCTTCTCCCATGACTAATTAACTCAAAATAAGGCCAAGTTTGTGTGGACTAATGAGTGTGAGAGGAGTTTCCAAACCTTGAAAGATAAGCTTGTGTCCGCTCCTATATTGTTACTACCGGAAGGGCTAGAGGGTTTTTTATGTGTTGTGATGTGTCTAGAGTTCAATTGGGTTATGTTCTAATGTAAAATAGTAAGTTTATAGCCTATGCTTCAAGGCAGCTCAAGGTGTATGAAAAGAACTACCCTACCCATGATCTTGAACGAGTCATCATAGTATTTGTATTAAAGGTTTTGCATCATTACTTATATAGGGTACGTGTTGATATGTTCACTAATCACAAGAGCCTCCAATATGTTTTAACTCAAAAAAACCTTAACTTAAGACAAAGGATATGGTTAGAACTTCTTAAGGACTATGATGTGAGTGTGCATTATCATCTGGGTAAGGCTAATGTGGTGGCAGATACGTTAAGTAGGGTGTCTATGAGTAGCCTAGCTCATGTTGTTGGTGGTGATAGGGAGGTCCGTCGTTTGGCTACATTGGGATTTAGATTACAAGAATTGCATAATGGTGGTGGTGTTGTTGTTGATGGTTCTAAATCTTCGTTGGTTGAGGAGGTGAAAGCTAAGCAAGTTCTTGATCCCTCCTTGTTGGAACTGAAGGCCTTGGTTGGTGATGGGAAAGTGGAGGTTTTCTCCCAAGGGAGAGATGGTGCACATAGATACCAAGGTAGGCTGTGTGTGCCGTATATTGATGGCTTGAGAGAGAGAATTCTTGATGTGGCTCATAGTTCTTCCTATTGTATTCACCCTAGTTCTACTAAAATATATAGGATTTGAAAAAGGTATATTGGTGGGGAGGCATGAAGAATGATATTGCAAAATTTATGTCTGGTTGCCATAGTTGTCAACAAGTCAAAGCCGAACATCAAAGGCTGGGTGGCCTAACCGAAGATATAGAGATTCCTACTTGGAAGTGGGAAGAGATTAATATGGACTTTGTAGTTGGGTTCCCCAAGACTAGGAAGAGTTTTGATTCCATTTGGGTTGTTGTTGATAGAATGATGAAATTGGCTTACTTTCTATCGGTTAAGACCACATATGGGGCTGAAGAGTACGTTAGGTTATACATCCATGACTTGGTGAGATTGCATGGGGTTCCTTTATCTATCATATCGGGTCGTGGAGCTCAATTTACTTCATATTTTTAGAGGTCTTTCCAAAGGGTCTTGGTACAAAGGTTAAGCTTAGTACGACCTTCCACCCTCAAATTGATGGCGAACTAAAAGGACTATCCAAACACTTGAAGACATGCTTAGAGATTGTGTGTTGGAGCTCTAGGGTAGTTGGGATGATAATCTTCCATTGATTGAGTTCGCCAATGACAATAATTATCATTCTATCACCGGTATGGCTCCTTTTGAGGCTCTTTATGGTAGACGTTATAGATCACCGGTTGGGTGGATAGAAATTAGTGAGGTGGCTATGTTGGGACCATAATTGGTTATGAAGCCTCATGAGAAGGTTAGGATGATTAGAGAAAGATTGATGATGGCTCTAAGTCGCCAAAAGTCCTATGCCGATATGAGGAGAAAGGATCTTGAATTCAAAGGGGGTGATTGGGTTTATTTGAAGGTGTCACCCATGAAGGATGTGGTTCACTTTGGCAAGAAGGGCAAGTTGAGACCAGGATATGTGGACCCTTATAGGGTAATGAGGAGGATTGGCAAGGTAGCTTACTATTTGGATTTGCCTAGAGAAATGGAATTGATTCATACCTTATTTCATGTGTCTATGTTGAGAAGTGTGTGGGTAATCCTAATGATGTGGAAGATAACGTGACTTATGAAGAGGTCCCGGTTCAATTTTTGGATAGGCAAGTAAAGAGATTGAGGACAAGAATGTGGCTTCCGTTAAGGTCCTTTGGAGGAATCAACAAGTTTAAAGTGCAATTTGGGAGGCCAAAGTGGACATGCAAATGTGATATCCCTATCTTTTCCACTCCACTAAATCCTAAGGTATCACTCTATGTCCACTATATGATTTCAACTCTAAGTTCAGCCCAAGACATATGCATACATCCATGTTTAAATTGACAAGTTCATGATGATTTTACACTTATGATGAGATTTTTGAAATGATATTTAAGTTTATTGTTATATCCTAATGTGGGCTAAAATTGTCATGATTGTGTCTCTCATATACATTTCTTTGACTTTCAAGGACAAATATTCCTAAGGGGGAGATATTGAAACGACCCCAAAAAGTACCTGAAAATGTGTGTCCGAAGTACCTAAAATCATAATTTCCATATATCTCAAAATTCGTGCATGATATCAAAATTTGACTTCATATTCTTATTCAAAGGGTCAAATTGGGTGGAGAGTGGGTCTAACCCCAATTCAAAAGCAACCGTATCAAAATTTAGAAATTGCAGAAAGGTTTTCGCGCCCCTGGTGCGACGCTCCAAGGGCGTGCCTCTGTTTATTTTTTGTCCAGTTTTGGACCTCGGTCCAAGACTTTTGAATCTTGGGACTCAGTGTTTCCAAACGTTAAAGTACCTATACTTAGTCATTTATCACCCTCTATACTCATTCAAACACTTAGCCAAATATTTTACTCCTAAACTCAAGTCTCAAAACTCATCCGGATTTAATGGATCTCATTCAAGCTTCAAGTCTCCATCTCCTGTCTTCATAAAGTTCATCTCCAAAGCTAAGATATGTGAGTTTCTTTCACGGGTTCCTTTCATCCATGATGTCAAGCTTCCTTTTACCCTAAATTGCATGATTAAAAGTTGATTTACAAAAATGGGTGTTATTTATTATTAAAAATCACTGCACACTAGGTTGGGATCTATGAAATTGTAACTATTTTACTATGTTTTGGGATATGAATCTAAGATCTAATATGATATTTGAACAAGGGTTTTGATGTATATTACTTGAGGTGTTATCAAGTATCTATTAATGGTTTTACATTGAATTTTCTAGCATGATAACACTCTTAAATTGCATGGTTTTACACTAGCACTACACACCCTCTAAGTGTTTGATAAAATATCCGGTTACGGGTTCTTGAGGAATTGAAGGTCCAATGCATGACTTATGAGTTCAGTGACTATATGATGATAAAATGTTGATGAAATAATTATGAAATGATGCTGAAATGAATATATATATATATATATATATATATATCGTATTCTCTATATAGTATTGGAATGTGACCATGCCTTACTCGGGGGTTACATGACGGGTAATTGTGTCAAGTGGTTCGTACCTCGATAACCATGTCTAGGGGTTTGTACGTTGATAACTATGTCAAGGGTTTTGTACCTCGGTCACCACGGGTGGTAGGGTGTGACGATACACCAACCATGTCTGAGGGTTTGTACCTTGGCAACCATTCGGGGGGTTTGTACCCTGGTCACCATAGATGGTAGGGAGCGACAATCCACCAACTAATTGAAGGGGTTTGTACCTCAATCACCAAGGTGGTAGGGTGCGACGATCCACCAATATGATAGTGGTCCATTCTTACACATATGAAAGCCTTTTTAATGTAAGCATTAGTCATACGTGCAATCTTGCTATTATGCTACCTATCGAGAATTATTATGCATTTTGCCTATGATGTCTATCTATTGTTGCGTTGCATTCTACATACTTGGTACACTCAAATGTACTAATACATACTCTATGCCTACATGATGTCACCATATAGGAACCGGAACACCGCTTATTCATCCTCCCCCTCCATGTGCTAGTATGATTATCTCTCAAGCTTGTTGGTGTGTCCTCCATCCCGTGGATACTGCTTTGGATCTCTTGCTATGTACCAAGACTATCTTTCTTTTTTTTATATATTGACTATGGGAGTGAGCCTGGTTGCTTGTCATGGCCCCCACTCTTATCTATGTAGTAGAGGTGTGGTTGGACATGTTAAGTATCTCTGTTATGAGCCTTGACTCTATTGTTCTTGCTTTCCAATATATGAAAGTATTCTCATAGTCCGATTATCCCAATTTATTATCTCTTGATGCTTGTTTTGTTGCTTTCGCGACCAAGGATGTGTAATGATGTTATAAGAGGCTTACTTGGGGTCCCTTCGGGTTCCCCTTGAACTTTGTCATGCCTAGGCCCTAGGCTTGGGTCGTAACAACCATGCTTCTAATGTTTGTAGAATCTATAAGGTTCTAACATGATGGTTAAGGATAGACAACCAATTTGGTCAACTACAAGGGGCTAGTCATTTTTCTAAGATTGATATTTTGTTTGATTGTTTTGTCCCCAAGTCAGGTTGAGGGAAGGTGATATCCCTAGATGTCTTTTCGGATTAAGAATGAGCATTTTGAGTCGTGGTGGAGTTATTTGGTTGACCAATGCACCGACTATGTTTATGGATCTCATGATTAGTGTCTTTAAACCCTACCTTGTTATGTGTGTGGTAGTTTTGTGGATGGTATATTGATTTATTTCCAGAATGAAGAAGGGCTTATGAGTCATTTGAGAATGATGGTGCAAATCTTGAGGGATGAGAGGTTGTTTGCAAAATATGATAAGTGTGAAACATGGATAACAAGAAGGTGGTTAGAGAAGTGCACCAGTTGCCTAGGTTGGGAATGAGGTTGGATGAAGTTCAGGATGGTAGTGTAGTGGTTTTGATGGTTCTAAATCTTCTTTGGATGAATAGGTCGAGTTGAAACAAGATCGTGATTCTGCCTTACTAGAGTTGAATATTTCAGTGGAATGTGAAGTGGAGGTTTTCTCCTAAGGGGGAGATGGTTTCCTTAGGTACTAAGGTAGGCTATGTGTGTTTGTGTTGATGATTGGATTCCGTTAAAGTCTCACCCCTGAAGGGTGTAGTCTGATTTAGCAGGAATTGTAAATTGAGCCCAAGGTTTGTGGGTCCTTATAAAGCATTGAGGAGGATTTGGTAAGGTAGCCTATGAGTGAGAGTTGCCTAATGATATGAATATGGATCATCGAGTTCTTCATGTGTCTGTGTTGAGGAGATTTGTTGGTGACCCAAGTGCAGTAGAACTCTTTGAGGTTGTGGGTGTTATGGAGGATGAGTTGACCTATGGGAAGGTCCCGGTGGAGATGTTGTGTGGACATGTGAGAAGGTTGAGGAACTAAGGTATAGCATCTGTCGAGGTTCTTTGGAGAACTAAATGAGTAGAAATTGCCATTTGGGGAGTCAGAGTGGGGATGAAGAAGTGATATCCATACCTCTTTCATTCTTAAGCTTAAGATAGCAAAACAAAGCCCTTTTCTATGATTTCAAGTCTTAAGTTTTAGCCCTTATATCATTTGTATGCATTCATGTTTATGTTGACAAGTTATGGTGATTTTGACATTCATGTTGAGCTTTATGAAAATAATGTTTAAATGCATTTGTTGCATCCATGTTGGGCTGAAATCTCCATGACTACTTCTCTTACGTACGTTTCTTCGACATTCAAGGATGAATGTTCCCAAGGGGAAGATATTGAAATGCCCCAAAAATATGCCTCAAAAATGCCCATAATCGTAGTTTCCATATATCTCACAATTCCTCTGTGATATCAAAAATACGACTTCATATTCATGATCATGGGGAAAAATTGAGTAGGGAATAAGTATAACTCCAATTTTAGAGCAACCACAGTGAAATTTCATTTTCCAAAATTAATGTTAAACAATGAGGATTCGCACCATGGCTGCGACGTGCCAGGGGGACGGATCAGTGCATTTTATTCCCAGTTTTACTTATTTCAGCCTAAGGCTTTGTGGTCTTGGGCCTATGCCCTCCTATGTAGAAACACACTTATAGTTAGTCATGTTTCAACCCCATATCACTCAAGACATTCCCCACAACCCTCTCTAACACTTAGGCAAATATTTCATCCAAATCAAGTGTCCCAAACTCATTTCCGGATCTTAAGAACTTCATTCAAGCTTAAAGTTCTCATTCAAATCTTAATCAAGGAAATCCCAAGTTTAAGGTATGTGGGTTTCAACCATTGGGTCCCTTCACCTATGGTGCCCAACCTTCCCTTTTATGTAAATTGCATGTTTTCAAGTTGGGTTATCTATGGGTATCTCTTATTATGAATTTGATTATAAACTATGTTGGGGTTTCAAGAAATGTTGACTATTTAAGCATGTTTTGAGCTATGACTCTATGATCTATTATGAGATTTGAAGAGGGGTTTCCATGTATCATGCATGATAGTGTTACCAAGTGTTGGTAGGTTGATTTACATTGAGTTCTCTCATATGATTTCACTCTTGAATTGCATGATTTTGAACTAGCATTACATACCCACCAAGTATTTGATAAAATGCCTTGTTAAAGATTCTTAAGTTATTGATAATCTATTACATGGATTATGAGTCAAATGACTTTATAATGATGAAAGGAATGTATGTATATGTTGGATTCATGAATGTATCTATGATGTTGCAAGTAGTCTATCACCATGTTGAGGGGGTGACATGCCTTAATCACCTTATAGGGGGGTGACATGCCTTAGATTCTAAGTAATAGGTTGATTGGTCTATGGTGGATATGGTCTCGTCCTACACATGTAATTTATATGTTTTACAAGCATGTTTTACTTTAAACATTGTTCATGCATGCTATTTTGTTATCATACTTATCCATTGTTTATGCCTATGCATATTGACTATGTTGTCTATCTCTTGTTGCATTGCTTCCTACATACTTAGTACATTCAAACGTACTAATGCATAATCTATGACTACATGATGTTACCATGTAGGAACCGGAGCTCCTCACAATCATCCTCCATGTGGCTAGTTTTGGCATCTTGAAGATAAGCTTTTGGTGAGCCCTCAAGTTCGGGGATACTAACTTTGCTACTCTTTCTTTTGTTATCTCTTTATGTTGAATAATTGGTACTATGAGTGTGAGCCCGAAAAGTCCCCTACTAATCTATGCTAGAGGTGTTGTTGGAACAATTGATGTAATTATGCTATGATCTTGAATCTTGAATGTTTTATGGCTAGCAAAGACATTCCATAGTCCTTTTATCCTTATTTAAATCTCTTGTCGTTATTTTGCTTCCACGATCGAGTATGTGTGATTGATATGCTAGGAGGCTTGTTTGGGGTTCCTTCGGGTTCCCAATTCGCCCTGTCATATCTAGGCCCTAGGCTTGGGTCATGACCGAACTATGGGCGTCCTCCAAAATTGTCACGACCCAACCCAGGGACCGTGATTAGTGTCGATTGGGCACCCAGACAAACACTAAATCGGATTTTCAACTATAATGGCTAAGAAAACCACCAAAATTTCGGCAGAGTTTCCTTTGTTTTACTGACTAACCACACCTGCAAACAGCAATCCCAGCATACAACCAATATCTATACACATATATATGCGGGCCGACAAGGTCACCGCTGCGGTAGAACCGCCCAACAAATGTATCGTACATA
>JAOTQR010006991.1:6720-18512 GCA_025774065.1 Solanum ossicruentum | reverse complement strand
GAATCCCCCATACTGGCCCGTACCTTCATTGATGTTTAGAGTGAATTTACCTATTGTCGGGGGATTCCAAGGGATGTGGATTGGGCATTTGCTGGGTGGGTCAGGATTCCCAAACATTGGGTTAGTGATATGACATTATTCGATCGCCTAGTTTAGATTTGATCTAAATGCGATGGAGTCTTTTATGTTATTGAATAGGTTTTTGTTACGCAGTGTCCAAAGATTCCAGAATGAATAGGGGAGCAAGTTGGTTAGGCTAACTAACTTGTTGAAGGCCTTCCATAGTTCAGCCTAGTTACTGGTGTTAAGAAGGTTTTCCAGGATGGGGTTTGAATGTTAAGTAAGGGCCTTAATAAAGGCCCAAAGACCCTATGGGGGACAACTAAAGAAGATATGGTTTATATCTTCAGGCGCTTGATTGCAAACTTGGCAAAAGGGGCTCATATTTATGACTAGATGATGCAGATAAAGTTTGGTTTTGAGTCAGCCATGGTAAATGAGCCAGAGGAGAAATCTTATTTGGTTAGGCAGTTCAGCCTCCAATTCTATTTGAAATCATTACCTCTTTTGGTCTGGTTTTCATTGGGACTCTAGGTTTAGAGAGGATGTAGGAAGACTTGTGGTTCAATTCTTCATCTTTTATTAGTTGCCAACAGTTTTTGTGCTACATACCCATTGAGAGGTAGAGGCTGACAAAATGATGACCTTTTTTTTATGTTGGCTAGAAGATCAATAGACATGGTAGAGTGGTTCCAAATGTATTTGGCCTAAATTTAACTGAGAGTCAAGTTTTCTTCCCCTTTGTTAAAGAGTCCATAGATCCTACTTCTAATGATTTCTTACTCAGGAATTCATCTATCCCCAAATAATTAGATCAATTATCTCGTGAAAGGGGACCATCTGTGGCAAGGTTTGCTATTATGCCAACCTTCCTTGGCACATTTCCAAATCATTGAACTTGGATTGCTTTTCCAATTTTGTTGGGTTCAAGGTATTTGGATGTAAGAAGTTTACTCCAAAGGCACTCTTTATTCTTTATCAATCTCCATGCCAGACTCATATGGAGGGATTTTTTCCTCTTTCTTAAGTTAGGAATGTGCAGTCGACCTTCTTCTTTAGTAGATGTTATAGTTTGTCGATTTAGAAGATGAAATTTTTTTCTTATCCTATGTATGTCCCCATTGAAAGTTCCTCAATGCTTTCTCCATATAGTGGGTGGTGTGGGCTGAAATCCAGATGACATGCATCATATAGGTGGGAATGTTGCTCAAGTTTGATTTGATTAACGTGGTTCTACCAGTCATATTAAGGAGGTTGGTTTTCTGCCCTGCAAGCTTTGATCTGAGGTTTTCCAAGATGAATTAGAAGTCTTTCTAGTATGTCTCTTCTTGAAGATGGGGAATTCCAAATATCTGCCAAAACTAGTGTTGGGGTTCATATTGAGAATTTAGAAGAGGGAATTCACTTGGCTGGGTTAGAAGTTCCTGAGAAGAGGATTTTAGATTTTTTTATGATTGATGCTTTGTAAAGAAAGCTTGCAGAATTAGTGGAGGACAGTGCTTATGGTGTTGCAATTATTTTTGTCTATTACTGCGAATAGGACGAGATCATCAATGAAGAATAGATGTGAGATTTTAAGCCCCTTGTTAGTGATCTTGATTAGGGCCCAGAGTTTGTCCCTATAGCTTGCTCAATAATTCTTGAGAGTCTTTCTATGGAAAGGATTAAGATGAAGGGGAGAGGGAATGCCCCTGCCTGATTCCCCTAGTGGGTTCAAAGAAAGGGGTGGGTTCCCCATTGACCAGGATGGCTATGGATGAGCTTGTGTTGCAGGACAGGATGAGTTTGTGTTGCAGGACATAATGAGATTAGTAAGGCCCGAAGGAAGGTTAAAGTATATCAGGGTTTTCCTAATAAAAAACCATTTAAGCTTGTTGAAGCCTTTCTCCAAGTCAATTTTAAGGGCAATGTTAGCATATTTACCCTTCTTTTTCCCAAAGTGAGAGATATACTCTTGGCTTATGATTGTATTATCTGTAGTCCTTCTCTTGGGGAGCAAGCTAGCTTGGGCAGGATTTATGAGCTTAGCTAGCTAAGGCTTTAATCTTAGTGATAAGCTTATAGATCGTGTGCAAAGGCTTATGGGTCTGAAATTTCTAAGGAAGTCAGCATTTTGACTCTTGGGAATCAGTCAAAGAAAGGTCTGGCTAGTAGAGTAGGGCATGATTTTTGTGAGGAAGGCCTTTCTGTAGAATTTAGAGGTGGCTTTAGCCACTATGTTCTAGTATTTCTAATAGAACATGAGGTGGAGACCATCAAGCTCAAAAGCCTTGAGGGGGCTAAAAGCTTTGAGTGCTGCCATGATTTAATTGTCCCTAAGTAGGTAGTCTAGAAGTTGTCTCTCCTCATTGGGAATTTGGTTTGGATTTTACTAGAGAGGTTTGTTATTCCATTGGGAGGCAATTTTCCTAATAGAGTAAAATGTGGGGAAATGGTTAAGGATCAGGTTATGGATGTCTTGTTTCCCAGTTATAGTAGTGAACTGGAGGTCAACAAGAAAGAAAATTTTGTTTCTTCTTCTTCTCATTCTTCTTTTGATTATGGTGGCTGAATGGAAGAATTTGGTGTTGGCGTCCCCTTCGTTGAGCCAGTTGATTCTGGATTTGGTTTTCCAGTAATCCTTTTCAAATTTTAGGAGGTGATCGTATTCAGTGAGAATCTCAGTTTCAAGATTTTGGAGGTTGGTGTTGTAAGGGTACTGGGGGAGTTTTGGATGTCTTTGAGCCTGACAATGAGTCTCCTAATCTTGTTAAAGTATGTTGCAAAATCTTTCTTCATTCCAAATTGGAGCTTTGGAGTGGAAACAGTTTATGGTTTTATGGAGGTTGGTAGAATCAGTGAAGCAGTGTCGTATGATATCAAGTAGTTCAAGATATCCACACCATTAGAGTTCAAATCAAAAGGGGAAATGAGTCCAATTTTTGTCTATAAGGTGAGTGGTTACAAGGATAAGACAGTGGTCAGATTTGGTGCGAGGTAAAAGGGTTACAGAAGCATTAGGGAAGCAAATAATCCAAGGGTTATTTTTAAGACACCTGTCCTGTCTTTCCATGATAAGACTTTGTCCTTTTTTGTATCTTTTTGTGGATCAGGTATATTAGCCCTCTTTGAACCCAGGTTGACCATGCCATTTTAGTCTTAACACTGTTTAAAGAGGTGAGCCCTAAAGTTACTTATGGTCCTTCCATTGAATTTTTCAGAGTTTTTGAGAATTCATTGAAGTCTTCGCCTATGCGTCATTCAGCTTTAGTGTTATTACAGAGATTCCTGAGGTGGTCCCAAAGTCTTATCCTAGTGGAAAGGTCTATACTAGCATAATAGCAGTAAAGAACCAAGGCTTAGGATCAGAGGGTACTTGGACCATAACGTGAATGCTTTGAGAGGTGATGGAGATGTCATCAAGATTGATAAACTCCTTTTCCCACATTATTACCATTCCTCATGATAAGTCCTCAATAGTGGATTGCATGTAAGAGTCATAGGAGAGAGCTTTAGTAAGTCTTTTGTGATCTCTCATTCAGGTTTCGAGTAGGACTAGCATGACAGGTTTGTGCTCTTTGACCATGGCTTCACAGTGCCTTCTAAAGTTAGCACTATTTGCCCCTCTAATGTTCCATATTATGAACTTCATGAGGGGGGGAGTAGGAGAGGCAAATTATCCTTTGGTCTCTTCCCTTTGCTTCCATAGCGGATGTTATAAAGTCTAGCATGGGTTTCAAAATAAAGGTCATTGGTAGGTTGTGTTGCTCGTTCCCCAGCTTCATTGAGCATAGCATGACATTTTTACGGCATATGATTATGACCATTTCTCTTGCTAGATCCTAAAATTCCTTAACGATGGGGGTTTTTCAATGTGATTGCTTGTTCCCTTTGTTCTCCGAAGGAGGCTAATAGTGATTCTAGTTCTATGTTGGTCTCCCTTAGCATCTTTGTTGCCAAATTTTCTCTATTGTCCTTTCTTCGCTCCTATTGCATGTTCTCTTAGTTAGATAGGTTGAGAGGGTCCCATTGCACGAAGAAGATGTTCATTATGGAGTCCGGGATAACGAGTCTAGGAAAAAGGGCATGCTCTATAGTGATTGAGACGCTAAAGAGTTTATCTCCGAAGTGGAGGTTGGACTCTATATTCCCAGGAGTTGCATTTTAGAAGGGCTTGGGTCCACACAAGGTGTCCTAGGTTGTCGACCCCATGTGCAAATCCCTCCTTCACTAGTTGTGCTAGGAAGGCTAGATTTTAGATGGTGAGAGTGACAAGTGTGGTTCCCACTTAGATGTTGAGGGAGATGGATCTGCCTTCTAACACCTTTTTCATCCATGATTGGAGGATATGTTTTGGCAATTGTGGGGTCGTAATTAGGTGGATGGTGTTCGGTGGCATCGTTCCTTGGGGGAAAGTATGCCATTGATATCAGCAGGAGAGGCAATGAAAAGTGGGGATTGGGAAGAGAGATAGTAATGGACACATTCTTATTAATGGCCTCTTTAGGGCATTTTCTTAAAAAGATAGAATCAGTCATTTCAATTGTGAATGGATGATGATTGCTCTCTGTGGATAGGGGTTTTAGGGATTCGAATGCTCCGTGGTGATGATTTCCATTGGTGTTTCATAAAATATTTCGATGTAGGGCCATCTCTATTAATGGTTTCTTCACTTTTGGTCTGTAATGGAGATCCCTGGGAATTGAAAACTTGGGCATTTTCATTTGACTAGCTGGGGTTCATTAATGAAGGTAGTTGGGGGGCTGGACGATTGACAATGGGTCCTAGATTCATAAAAGTGGTTGACTTTTGCTTTTCCTTTTTCCTTCAGATCGGAGTTGGGGTGTTCATTATGCCATTTTTGCAGTCTGAACCTATCAGGCTTAGGGGAAGGAGGGATATTGAGGGAGATGTGACATACCTAGGTGTGGCTCTATACACTTTACCTGTGTTCTTGGGGGATGGGCTTGTCTTGGTCCGTTATGTTGATTTTGTTTCCTTTATTGTTTTAGGAAAGTGACAATCTTCCAGGTTTCCTCTTCTTTCTGAATGGTTGATTGTTTATTTTCTTGAGTAGGTGTCTGTTCATTTTCATTGGTTGTGGTTGTCTGTTCTGGGTTTTTAGTGGGGCATGTCGATGTTGTGTGGCCTAATTTTCTGCCGTTGCTGCATAGTATATCATCTCCTTTGTAATGATTTGCTGGGTGTGATTTTCAATTTTTACCGATTTGCAAACTGGTTTTTCTAGGGGCACTTGGATGCATATCCTTGCGTATCTCCCACAAGTGTGGCGAATGTGCATGTGCCGATTTTGATCAGTTTACCCAATTTCCTTCCTATTCTTTCTAATATTTGTTGATCGTAGAATTCAATAGGCAATTGGGGTAGGCGTGCCTAGATGGCTGTGTGAGTGACAGTGGAGACTTCCGGCACGAAGTGTGGTTCCCATTGTCTTAATGAGAGGAAACTTCTAGTTACAAATCATGGCCTTCTCATGGAGAACATGATTCGTTTTTTTTCTCTAGGTTGAACCTTGCAGTGCAGTAGTCCCATCCCAAATCTATTAAGGTCAGGGGTTCCGTGGGCTTCCACATATTGATTAGCTTGTTCTTGAGGTAGCTGTATGCTATTTTTTTCCAAATAGCTTTAAAATGACTCTGTTTTTCCATGGCCGGTATAGCCTTCTCTTATCTTCTTTGAATAGGATTATTGGGATTTCAGGAGAGGTGTCTTCCCAGGGATCAATGCTTTCTAATTCGTAGTGTTGATTGAGGTCCTCTAATTTGTTCATTAGTATTTCTTTGAAGGTGTTTCTTGGGGAGCATCCATGTCCGCCTACGTCTTCTTCCACTGTTTTCTTTTTCCTTCATCGTAACGTTGCGGTGGCTTTAAGGCTGAGGGCAACATGTCCGACTGAGGGTTCATTGGTTGGTTAGGAATTTAAATCTGTTTTTGGAATTTTAATCCCAAAAATTCAGCCCAAGTGCAAGGTTTAACCTGAAGATATATGGTGTTGGTCCTTTTACCACTAATATTATCATGATGTGTAGTGGATACTATGATAATATTCTAATTGACAGCGAAACCGTGCGTCACATGGAACAGGTAAGGAACATTAGACACCCTCTATTCTCATTCTTCTTAATGTTTGCTACTTAACTATTATTGGTTTACTTGTTGTGCTTTTCGCTTGTTGAGCTGCATAGAAAATAAACAAGCAGCATGTACCTAGGGTGCATAAATTGATTACTCGTGGAGAATTTTGAAGAGGAAGTGATGATATAACTCTCCGTTCAACTAAAAAGAGGTTTGTGAATCTACTGAACTCTAAAGGACTTTAAATTCAAACGAGACGAAATCTATGCATCTGATTCGGCTTTGACAAATGAGAAACAACTTAATATGTAGAAGATTGATTTTCATATACATATGTAGAAAGTTAGGAAAGGAAGATTAGATTTAAGATAAAACTAATTGGCAAATAAAGATTTATATTAGAGCCTCGTGAGACGTCCCACCTATATTCCACGCCAAAACAGTGAAGGAATGTGACCAACGTGCCCTGGAGGACTTCGAAACTATGAGCAAATCGACTAGTGGCGTACGGAAGTTTTAGCGTGAGTTCTAGGTCCATCACACTAGTCACAAATGTACAATATCAGAACCTCTTATTAAGGTAGTGAAACAGTTATCCAGAAGGTACTTAAGAGTTTGGTTGAAAACAAAGAAGACAAAAGACTATTACAAAAGATCAAAATACAGAATTCCTAAACTCATTTTGTGCTCCAACATCAGGCTTAGCTGATCAATATCATAAATATTACAACTTTCCAAGTTGAAATAAAATGGAAAAATATGCACACTCACTATATTTTTTGGGACAAAAAGGCAATATGTCATGCAATACCAATAAATAGACAGCCTCCAATATTATTGCATCACAAACTTGGGTTGAAATTTGCTTGGTCATGTAAACTAATTTGCTTAGTAACATCACGTAGATGCACAAAGGCACATGGTAGAAATATTCAGAATAGTATTCTTAAGTTCGTATATATTCCATTTTACTTGTCATGATTTTAGTTTTATGGACTTAATATGAGAAGGCGTCAAAAGACATCGATTAGTCTCCAAACAAAGGACAAAACACAGCAATTCTACGAAAGTTATCATCCATTTCAGTAGTTGGCTTAGTGGTAAGTTGATGATATTGCTGTCCATTTTCATTAATTAGTAGACCTCTAATCATACACCTGATTCGTTGTACTTGTTATTATATTTAGGTCTGAACTTGTTAATTTTTATGAAATAAAACTTGGCAAGACATTAAGTGAGTTATTACCATTAGAATATTACCATGCCACCGAAAACTATAAAAAAATTAATAAACACACACTTGTGAAAAATTTCTCTAATTTTATTTTAATGAGAAATAGAGCTAAAAGTATTTAATTATTTAAATAAATAAATGGCTAACTAAATAATGCATGAAGTACTTTTTAGAAGTTGTGATAAAAAGTAGGAGAAGAAGATTTATACATTCATATTATTATAAAGGCTCATGCTAATGAATAAATGATGACAACACCACATTGAATTAATCAAAATTGCAAACGAAACTGCAAAACATAGAAATCTCGATGTGAGGAACTAGGAATATTCAAAGAAAGTCTTTAAGTTCTTCTTCCCTATATTCTATTTACTCCTTTTTTTCTCAACCTTCCTTCGTCATTTTCTTCCAATTAAATATGCAATGGGGTTTTAATTTTTTTTCCTCTGTTAAAGTTAAACTGTAATTACTTCTATTCTCCAATTCTTTTTTTTTTAATTCAATTGGAATTTTATTAATATTAAAACATTACAAGTGGAATTGAGCCCAACCCCAACTCTTATTCAACAAACAAAAAATAGCCTGTTCGGCCCTACCCGACCAAGCGCAACATGTACGCTATAAAAGACACGTTCTAAGGTTTCCTAATCCGCCTCTTTTATTTCTTCTCTAGACCCTTGATTTTCTCCAATGTTCTCTCATTGGATCAGCCTGAAGTTCTTTTTGAAACTTTTGTTGGTGTGTAACATTAAAACCCCATGCACCCTCTGCTTCAATTTTTGTCTCAGCTATCAAAAGTCCATCTTCTCTTCTCCCTTGCATTTCCTTTACCTTAACAGTGACTCCTTGTCATGCTCCGAGTCTATATCTTGGACATGATCGGCACTTGAAAACTATTTCTGACCCCAAGTGTACCACTTGATTTGGCTACTTACTCAGCGGAAGACTTAACAATAGTGAAAAAGGCAAAATAGAAGCAACCTGCTACTTTGGAAACTATCTGCATAAGCTGAATATAAAACTAAAAAGCAACATCTGAAATATACCGGAACTAAAAAGTACTCTCATGATCTATAGAACCTCTACTAAAGTTGTCTGAAAGGACTACTGGGACAGGCCCCAAGTAGCCAGAACTAGAAATAAAAGATGAAATGAAACACAATAACTCAAGAGCATATGACAGAGAAGAGGTCTCACCAATTGGATGGAAGTTTTCTAGTCCTCAACGAAGCGGCTGCTGAGGAGCTGTATCACCTGTATATGCATCATAACACGATGCAAGTCCTAAGGAAGTCAATACGTGGTATGTACGATATGTAAGATGGTCAAAACATTTAAATAGTATATCATAATACTTCTCAAAAGACATTAATATAATCATAATTAAATAACAATAATCATAAAGGCAGGTACGCTGAAAAATAACATGCTGAAAACTGATAGTAAAACCTAGTTTCTTAGCTTGGGAGTTTCTCTAACCAACAACCACTATTATGAGCTTCATGGTGATACAACGGCTTGCCCACGCTGCCAGAGTCATCCCGTACTTTGTTGAGGTAGGGGAGGAATAACTAGGGGAGTGGATCTATCCCAAAACTAGGTCATCTCAGCGGCTAAAGAGGATGGTACTTTAGTACAATCCTATCTTATACTAGCTACATAGTTTATGAGTTTGAGTAATTTATTCTACTATCACCCATATCGGTGCTCAATAATACTCCCAAAATACTTTATATAGCTCACACTCATATGACCATAAATTCTTGAAAACTGATTTTCTTGGGGACTTAGCCCAGCTTATTACTTAGGTTTCTCAACTGAAATCTTTAACTTTACTGTAACTACTATCGTTATGTATTTTTAATCATACTAGATTACTCAACTAAAATGCTAAGAAAATTTTCAAGAAAATCATTCTTTAATATATAATATACTCAGCTAAAAATGCAAAAATAATTCGAGAAAGGAATTCTTTAACTAGTCTTGAGTTATAAGTTGTATGGGTGTTCATGAAACCCACATGAATTCACAGAAAATCATTTATAACTTTAAAACTTGGAATTAATACTTTCATAACAATTAAAGAATCAAGAGTCATCATCATTCCATCAAAAATATATGCATACGTAGGAAAATTTACTAAACTTTTATAAGGTTTTCATGAAATTAATCTAAACTAAGACTTGAGACTTCTGGGATGAAAACTAAGTTATGCTTTTCTAAAATATTTTAAAAATAATGATTTTAGAGTGATCTTACATACCTTGGAAGGAATTCTTGAAGAATTTGAAGAATCCTTAAGCCCAACTACCGAATCTTGAAGTCTTGAGCGTAAGTTTCTTGAAAGGGCTTGCTTACTTGAACATATGAATGAAAAATAATACGTGTTTGAACTCAATTCGTATTAAAAACTGACTTAGTTTAGGATATGGGTGTGGTAAAAGTCGGGATTATCCCTCCCCTTTAAAATGAAATCTGCCCAACTCCTACACTAGTGCACGACACGCTCTAGTGCTTTTTAGTAGTTTTTCACGAATTTTCTTATTTCATCAAATTTCAAAGAAAAATCAAAGTGTGGTTCCACGTCGCAGAAGGGGCGTGAAAACCCCACTGTTTTAAGCTCACTTGAACACCAATAATTCATGTTTTTTCAATTTTTTGCTGACTCAAGATCATTTTCTGACTCAATTTTTCACACTAATCGCAAATCTGATCTTGGATTTACATGGAAGATACGTTACGCATAAGGTCAAATTCTAGAAATATTTTCATCATTTCCCGAGGTGTTATACTCCTTTCCTTATGTTGTTCATCCTTTTTTGCGCAGGCGTGTTCTCAGGTACCATGGGTTGTTCATTGGTGTTCCACCTTTTTACTGTTGGATGCTGCATTTGACTGACGTTCCCTTCTTTGGTACGATTCCACTGATTTTCTTTCCTCTGCTTTCCTTTTCTTCTTCTGCAGCTGCTTCTAATCATTTTATTCCTAGGTTGTGTCGTGGTGGAATACATGGGTAGCTTCATTCCACTTTCTTGACCATTGATACGCTTTCTCCAGGTGCACCAGCTCATTTTGTTGAGTCCTTTTTACTAGCTGAATGTAAATAGGGTTAGGTAGCTAGTTATTTGTTTGTGGACCTCTTTTGGCCGTGTAAATGTTGTAAAGTGACAAACATTAGCTTACCCATTCGTGTCCCCTATCCCTTGCATGAAGTAATTCTTAGATATAAACTTTGGAGCTTATCACTCTTGATGATACTCTGAGCTTGCTTATCTATGTCGATGAAATCTGTGAAAGTAGCATTCCTTAAATCAATTGCTCTGTTAGCCAAATAGTCTGGCAGTTGATTTCCTTCACGAAGAATATGTTGGAATATATGAATTTTATTATGCATGCATTCCCTTATTTCTTGTATCATCTCTGCAATAACCCATGGAATTTTCAACTATCAGTTAAAATTTTTCATAGTAGCATAGAGTCTGTCTGAATAATTACATGGTTATAACTATTGGCTTGACAGTGTTTGGATACCTCTAGTATAGCCCTAGCCTCAGGCACTTTATTAGATGTTGCTTCAATAGTCCTACAAGCAGCATACACAATGTCCCTCTTGTGATTTCTTAGGCAAAAACCAAAAGAACTTAAGCCTAGATTTCCTCTTGAGGATCCATCTGTGTTGGATTTTATCCAGTTCCCAAGTGAAAATTCTCATAATATCATTCTACCCTTTAACTTAAGAATGTACTCTTCCAGTTTCTTTAGAATATTAGGCCAATTGTTAGCACGCTAAAAGAGAGGTCTTCCGAGTTAGATCGGCATCATGACATTCCTTGTGACATTGTATATAACCCTAGTTATAGACACCTTCTTTCCCTCATGCTTCATCCTATTCCTTCTCATCCAGAACTTCTATATTATAAAGCTTGGAATTGATTTAAAATATGGTCTAATATCTTTCACGACTTTATTTCTCAGCAAAAGCATGATAACTTCCCTTAGTAGTAATCCTTGCATATTTAAACCTGCAAAAGAATAAAAGCAGGACCAAGTCTTGTTAGCAGTAAAAGATCTCAGGAACATATGTGACAGTGTTTCCTGATTAGCCTGTTCATAACATTAACATCTAGATGGACCCTCCACTCCCCATCTTCTCAATGTATCATCATTTGGAATCTTATACTTCCAAAGCCTCCACATGAGAAAGTCATTTTGAAAGGTACTCCCTTTGTCCATATCCATTTGAATATTCTATTCTTGTCCTTTTTGTGTCTGATATATTGCCAAGCTGATATAACTGGAAAGGTCCCATTAGTTTCAAGCATCCAACAAGGTTTTTCCTTACGCAACTCACACTTTGGAGGTTTAATATTGCTCACAATGTGTTAAACAATATCTTGGGGGAATAACTCTCCCATGAATTGCT
>JAOTQR010006990.1:27515-55344 GCA_025774065.1 Solanum ossicruentum | reverse complement strand
GAATAACCTTGCAGTCCTTACAAAGGTTTCGATCACCCTTACGGATAAGAAGGTAATCTATCTGCGTCTTAGCTACCATACTGCAAAAGGTAACCAAGTGCTTTCCTTCTTCGGGAAACACGAGTTAGCAACCACTAACTCAAAGGCTTTGGCGAAATCCAAGAGTGCGGTCCCACTATCGTTCCTTTCACCAAAACCAAAGCCCCCATGCACATCTTCGAAGCCACTATTAGTCACCCCAATGTGCCCGTTAAAGTCACCCCCAATGAAGATCCTTTCAGTCACCGGAAAACCTCGCACGACCTCATCCAGCTCCTCCCAAAAACACCTTTTGACTTCCCCATCAAGACCTACTTGGGGCGCATAAGCACTAACAATGTTCACAAGAAGTCTTCCCACCACAAGTTTGATAAACATAATGCTATCGTTAACCCTCCTAACCTCGACCACGTAATCCCGAAGATATTCGTCCACCAGGATTCCCATACCATTTCTACCCCTGGTACCACCCGAGTACCACAACTTAAACCCATCCACGTCCCGAGCCTTTGTACCCACCCATCTAGTCTCTTGGACACACGCAATATTAATATGCCTCCTTCTAAAACATTTTACTAATTCTATGGACTTCCCCGTTAGAGACCCTATGTTCCACGATGCAATCCTCAACTTGGAAAGATGGTTGCCCCTCTCACCCCCCTACCCCTAGCCCCCGATCCCAACTGATGACATGACCCTAGTTCGCCATGCGGTCGCGACGCCACTGGACTAAGACTATTACCAAGCCTAAATTACAACAGCAGCAAGATGAATACTCAGCAATATGGAACAACAAATGAAGCAGCAACACAGAAATATACAACACAATAATATGCAACAGTGCTACGGCAGCAACAATAACCAACAATGAACACAAAATTATTGGCAGGGTCCGAATGTAGCAATAACCAACAATGAACACAGAAATATACAACACAATACGACAACAATGCAATCGGCAGCAACAATACAATCAACAATATGCAACAGTGTTAACAAGATGCATAGACAACACTTTCACGCGAAAATACTATAAGCACAATGAAGTACCAAGTATCTAAGACACAGTAAGCAAAGATAAATGCTGACAACAAAGGCAAACAACCAGAGCAAGAAACTGCCGCAAGAGGACAGAGAACAGGGGAGAAACAATAGAACCTGAAAATCAGAGTAAGAACCTGGTCGCCGGATTGGCTAGCCGGAGGTCTGTTTCTGATCTGCGACGGGACCTGAAAACGGCAAATATCCTCATTGGGCACTGAGAATCCGCATCATCGGAAACTGGTAGGTCACCTGCAAAGGATGAAGTAGTCGCCGTTGTTCGGGTGGGCGACTCGGCAGCACCAACCGCGAGCTCCGGTAGAAAAAACTACGACCAAAAGGAGAACTAGTTCTCCGGTCCGGCAAGGGTTCGCCGGCGCTCTGGCCAGTAGACAAGAGTTTTCCGGCCAAGAGCGTTGCAAACCCTTGCCGGAAAAGCTCCCGTCAGTTAAAAATGCAGTGAAGGAGCGTATGAGAGAGAGAGCGTGTAGAGAGAGATAGCTATGCCAAGACTAAGTAAAAATGGAATAAAAACAATATATATACACACATATATACATAAGGAAAATCTAATCCAACTTAAAATAGGAAAAATGACATTGGCATGGATACAGGCCATTACATGGCCCGTGAGACACTAGACAGACCATGAATCGATTCGTGAGTCAACACTTATCTTCAATTGGTCTTTACTCCGCACCACAACCTTAGGTGTAAGGACATGGCTCGTGTATGGGTTCACGGTCCGTGAAATGGCCGGTGACCCTTGCCTTGTGCATTTCTATGTTGTCCACTTGACTCCTCAGTTTCATGGCCCACGTCACGATCCGTGGTTTGTCACATAGCCCGTGACGGGCCCAATCTCTTGCCATTTGTATAACTTTTATAATTCTCGATGGTAATAGTTATCTTCACATTACTTTAATGGCACGTGACACAGACTATGTCAATCCCCACAGCCCATAAAGGATACCGTGGGGTGTGCCTTTGACTATTCTTCTCTATCTCCTTTCTTTAGCTTCTCACCATGCGGTGTCACGCTAAGTGTGAGGCCACGGTAGGCCTCACGATCCATGTAGTGGTACACGAGCCGTGAAGGCACCCCTGTTCCCTCACTTGGTTACATTTTTGCTTCACTCGCCAAGGCCACATCCACGTGGCCTCTCACGGTCCATGTGATGCTACACGGGTCATGGAGGCCTCCTTGTGCCCACACTTGAGCTCTTATTTCATTCATTTTCTTGTATTTCACCCGTTTCTCCATGCCTTAACAACCTTTCTTGAAAAATAACAAAAAAACCCATTAAAACAATAAATTTACTTGAGAACACGCAAAAATCCTTCGTTTAAAGCGTTTCAAGAGTCGTATTTCTATGACACATCAACACCCTCAATTAGAATGATTACTTATCCTCAAGCAATAACGACTCAAACAAACAAAGAATAAATACAAGTGCTCACTCAGAACTATGGATAACCCCACAACTTTAACATATATGCCCCAATAACATGCTTAAGAATGTGCTCACACCGCAATTGGACCCACAAAAATTAAGGTAAATATTATACATGCATGGTCAGCCCATATAAGTTCAGGATTAAAGACAACCAAGTCGAACTAGTAACCAGTTAGTGCAAAGATAGTGCCCTCACTACAAAGAAGTCTCGCTCATGACATAAGAATGTAAAACAGAGACTAGGATGTAGACACTCACTATATGCTTGCCCTTATTTTCGCCACCGTAACTCTCAAATGTTCTTTTTAGGATCACATTAGGACTTTTGTGGATTGTAGTGTAGGCTCGGGCTAGGGCTCGAACTTGGGTGAGGCATATTTAGGATTAAAGTGACTAATAGGCCTCTCCAGGATACTTACTTTGACTCAGCCATTTGCATTTCAGTCTCCAACTCTTATTGGACCTATTTTTCCAAACTTTCTTTAGTGTGGGGAGTGATTTCAGTTCTCATTCACTCATTTTCATTCTTTTCTTTTTTGCTCATTAGTTTTTCTCATGGTCACACCCCACTTTCCTTTCTCCTTTTATCACTTGGTTATTTTCCACACTCATTTTTTTGTTTTTCCCTACAATAGCCACTCTCAACTGAAGCTTTTGGCTTAGGTTAAGGTTCACAATATCTTTCTAAAGGACCAGGGCCAGTATAAGCCACCCTCAACTTAGGCTTTTGACCTAGGTAGAGATTCCAAATGTCCTTGGAAAGACAAGGGCCAAAGTAAAAAACAACAGATAAAAGGGAAAGTGAATTGGGTGATTACAAAGAAAATGTCTATTCAGGCTCAACTTTTGGTTCAAAAGGGACAATTTCATTTAGTTGGTCAATTTTAGGCTAATTGACTAGTCAACAAAAAGGGACTAAGATCACATCCTAATCTAGCCCTTCAATTGTTTCGGTAGGACTAACTAGACAAGTTTTATCTTACGATTGCGTCCACTGAATTATTCAAAGAAGCTCACACACATATGGCACATCTTCCACACTAGTTAGCACTAACCAAACAGTCATGCTTCATTCATCAAGATGCCAACCATACAATGCAAACCATGCTTACCAAAAATCATTCAAGTTAGTCAAGAGGGGATGCATGCACATATAAACTTTTGCAACATTGTCAACTTGGGGCATTTTTCGCAAATCAACACATGGGTTACCTTAGACTTTTATGAACACTTATATCTACACAAACATCACAACCAAAACATGCTAGTTCTACTAGATAATACACTTGAGAGAAAAGAAACATAGTGTTACAACATAAGCCAAGGGCTAGACGTGACATGGCGAATGGAAACCCAAAGGGACCCAAACAAGCCTCTTAGCATAGCAATCACACATCCTTTGTCGCGGAAGCAAGGTAAACAAAAACAAGAGATAATAAAAAGGGAAATTAGGACTAAGGAAAGTCTTTGATAACATAAAACATAGAAGAGTCAAAGCTTATAACATAAGTGCATTATTTGTTCCAATAACACCTCTAATCATAGATTGGATCAAGGGCCAAGACACTTTCCAGGCTCACGCTTATAGCACCAAGAGTTCAACATAAAAAGAAAACAAGTGACAAGAGTGAGATAGCTAATGTCCCCGTACTTGAGGACTCACCAAAGCTCTTCTTCCGAAATGCCAAGACTAGCCAAGTGGAGGATGACCAAGAGGTGCTCTGGTTCCTACATGGTAATATCATATAGGTATAGAGTATGCGCTAGTATGTTTGATGTACTAAGTATGTAGGATTCAATGCAACAAGACATAGGCAACTTTGTCAAAATACGTAAACATAAGCAGTGGGTAAGTATAATAACAACATGGCATGCATGATCAATGCTTGAAGTAAAACATGCTTGCAAAACATATAACTTGAGAATATAGATTATATGTGTAGGAAGGTACCATACTCATAGACCAAGCAAACTATTACTTGGAATCCAAGGCGTATCACCCCCTTGGAAGGTGATTGAAGTATCTACCTCTCAATATGATAGATGGGCATGTTACCCCCCATCATAGTGGTCAAGGTATATAACCCTCAAAATGGTAGATGTGCATAGCACCCCCATCATAGTGGTCAAGGTATACACCTCTCAACATGGTAGATGGGCATAGGACCCCCCATCATAGTGGTCAAGTATATATCCCTCAACATGGTAGATGGGTATAGCACACCCATCATAGTGGTTGAGGCATGTCACCCTCTCAATAAGGTGTGGTCAACTTGAAACACTATAGATACTTTTCATGAATTCAATATATACATACAATCCCTTCATCATCGTAGAGTCACTTAACTTGTAAACCATATCATAGACCATTAAAACCCAAGAATTCATGTCAAAAAATTTTATCAAACACTTGGCCGGTGTATAATGCTAGTTCAAAATCATGCAATTCAAGAGTGAATTCATGTGAGAATACTCAATGTAAATCAACCCACCAACATATAGTAAAACCCTCATGCAAGATAATTTGAAATCCCTTATCAAACCTCATAATAGATTGTAGTTTGATAACTCAAAATATGCATAGTCACAATAGACAAACCATCTCATATTATAAGCTTGAAATAGGTAGACATGTGGTTCCAATCATCATTTTATAAAATCCTAACATAATTTGTAATCATAACTCATAATAAATAATACTCATAAGTAATACAAGTTGGAATATGCTATTTTCATAAAAAAAGAAGGTTGTTCACCATGGATGAAAGGACCCAATGGTTGGAACCCACATAGCTTGAATTTGGGAATTTCCTTGATGTAGATTTGAATGAGAACTTGAAGCTTGAATGAAGTTCTTGAGATTCAGAATTAAGCTTGGAACACTTGAATTAGTAGGAAATATTTGGTTAAGTGTTATAGAGTGTTTTGAGAGTGTCTTGAGTGATATAGACTTGAAAAATAGCTAAGTATAGGTGTTTTCATGCATAGGTGGGAATGGGGCTAAACTCCAATACCTTAGGTCGAAAGAGGAAAAATAAGGAAGTCACGACACTACTCTGCGATAAGTTCGCATCCCGGAGCCATCACGGACAACTTCTGTCCCAAAAATTTTACGAAAATCAATTTTTGCTATAGGCCCTCTAAAATTGGGATTATACCCATTTTCCACTCAATTTTTCCCTTGATCAAGAATATGAGTTGGATTTTTGATATCACGCACAAATTTTGGGAATATGGAAATAATGATTATGGGCATTTCTGAGGCACCTCTCTGGGGCATTGCACATGGAAAGAAAAACTCTCAAGTGGCAGGATGCCCCACCCCCTCCAAAAAGATGGTGTTGTTTCCTCACTATACCCTAGCTAGAAATAAAGAACAAAAGGGGAGTAGAACATACGTGGGATGCCCAAGGCGTCAGTCATATCATCGAGATCAGACCCTCCTATGGGATCTCTGTCATCATAGGTAGCACCCGATACAAAGGTACCCTTGGATGCTCCTACCTTTGCTGCCTCTATTGCCAATTGCTCTCTTTCCTCCTGTTCAGCGACTGCTTAATACTGGGCACTCATGGCCTTGCAGATCTGCCTCTCCTCCTTTTCTACGGGTCAGGTAGAGGACTGCGTTAGTGTCTACGTTTCTTTCCCTTGTCCTTTCTCCTGGGATCCTTTGTAGGTGGAACAGGTACAACATGTGGGGAAGATGAGGCGCCCCTGTCTCATTTAGCATAGGTGCCACAAGAGCATTGAAAAGGTTAATCCAAGATTCTGACAGCAAGGCTGGTGCGATGTGGGTGTACTATGTCATAAGCTTCGCAATTTGGGCCTTCATGTCATTCACTGTTTGCACAATATTCTTCATCACTTCCCCGAACATACTCCCGAACATATCATGGAAGTATCCCTCCAAAATGTTGACATGTTTTTGCAAGATGCTGATTTGGTTTAAAAGCTCAACCCGAAGTTGTTCCACAACTTGTTGTACATGAGAATGGACCACATACGGAATCCGTTCGACGATATGATCAACAATGGACCATGTTTACCGCTGGTCCACCACCACCCTAGCAAGGAACTCTTAAGGAACATACGCATACCCTTGCTGCACCAGAGGCATTTCACCACTACCCTCGGGCTTCTGAAAAGCCTCGACTGACTGTGGGATGGTGGTGCAACCCTCAAATGACAAGGGTTGCTGTGAGACTACTTGGGGAAAATTCACAAGGCCCCCTGGCATACATTTTCTAACCTATATCAAAGAATTTTAGACGTCTTCAATCAGTGCAATGCTTACCATGCCCTTTGGAACCATCTTTATTATCTAGATAATGAGTAGTAGGGACACCGACCCTTTTGCAAAGTGCACGAATCAGGCATGGGAAGTGCATGCCAGCTCTGTCAGATAGTGCCCGGTCCCACGTCTCAGTAGCTATAATTCGTCCCACATTTATACTTAACTTGTCTATCAAACACACTACTAGAGAGACATGTAAAGGTTTAAGTGTATTATTATTACCTGTGGGCCGCAACCTGGTAAGCACCATTGACCACCAAAACTTTGCAACAAAATTTAGAGAAGACTTGGCAATAAGGACCCTGGGGTTTGTAACCCAAGGCACATCTGCCCCCTGTATGGCAACAAATTCTACAATCCATTTCAAACATTCAGCCCAACATGTCAAGTCGGGAATTCGCCCCTCATCCATGATCCTCAAGTGTCTAGCCATGAATATTCCATCTGGAGGAGCCGATAATATAGGCCAAATAGGAACCTGTTGATGGTGGTTTTCGAAATGTCCACCCTCACACCATGCACGATAACATGAGACCGCGGGGATAACCTTTAGGCGAGCTGCTTCTTCAACCTTTTAGAATAGTTACCCTGTATGGAGTTCAGTATACTAGCAACATAGTTAGAGTAAAACTCTTTGATGACGGCGGGCCCATAGTAACCAGATGGTTATTCCATCCAACCAAACTTTTATGATTCAAACGCATCTTTAATCTCTGGGATCGGATCGAGTTGATCTGTGAAGACCTGAACCTTCGAGATGACCACCAGCCGTTGGAACCCCCGGAGCCCTTAGTCAGCCCTTGAGTGAAAATCTCTTTAGCCCCTGGACTATCCAATGGCCCCGCATAAATACAATGAGCCACCTAGCAATTTCAGGGTTTGTCGTCCGGGAGACTGCAAAATGTATAGCTTCATCATCACTATCACGGAGTTCAATCTCATCGGCCTGCTCCTCTGTGTCATGTCCATTAGCCTCTAGGGTTTGCACCTACTGCTCTTGCACTAGTACATCCTCCTCCTCCTCCTCTATGACATCCTCCTCCTCGTCAACTCTTTGTATATAGAACCTCCTCCTTAAACTGTGGGAAAATTGATTGGATCGCTGCACAAGCCCTTGTAGTGCGAGGTGAGAGAAGGGAGATATTGCCCGTAAAATGGATCTTGGACACATCTGAGAAGTCATCACCTGAGTCACTCCTAGCTTAATGGCTAGATGACACAGTTGGGAGTCATGGGGACGTGACCCAAGCTCGCCCTTAAGTCTGGTTAACCTTTAATGTGGACCCATAGCACCTGCAAGTATCACAAATGGTTACAGACCTTTAGAAATTTTTGAACGAGCAGGTTGACATACTAACGGGTACTCAGACTTCCCCTATGCCACAAAAGTGACAATAACCCTTAAGAGTGGAATCACCCGGTCTATCATAAGGAAATTATACTTAAGAAACATGTAGAAATTCAATTCAAATTCAAATTAGGAGGCATCACATAAGTGGCGCAGGTCAAAGGGGACCCAACACGGGCCATGTAACATGACACAGTCTATGAAAGGGCCCGTGGTAGGGGGCTTGTGGTTGCATGGAAGGCAAGGACACACGTATGAGCCACTACACTGTCATATAGAGGCATACGACCCATACGGTGAGTCGTGAGAGGCCTCATCGCCACTTTTCATCTCAAACCCCACACAAGCACACATAAATGTAAATATACGTCATTTAAGCATAGATCCATCAACATACTTGCACAAGGACCATGAGTACAACAATATTTATCACAAAAGAAGCCCTAAAACCACAAGACTCCATGGTCACCTCCTCAAGCATTCAACAATGGTGATTTCACCACCAAATGCACATCCCACACCAATTTCATGCATTATGACACTTTAGACATAGAAAAAAAATTTCAACAAAAAACTAAACATGATCACTATAAAGTACACTAGAAGATGAAGAAATTGGGTTTTTACTTGATGACAAGCAATGGAGATGAAGACTTGCTTGAAAAAGTAGAATCCCATACTATGATGAAGCTACGAATTATGAAATTGACTCATGAAACGTCACAAAGAAGATGGAAATTTTTGGGGGGGTTTTGAAAGAAAGAAAATGTGAGGTAGAAAGCAGGATCCATGAAAGAGGACAGAGAATAATGAAAATATGAATGAGGCATGTTAAGGCAAAAGAGGGGCTTTAAAGCCCTTGGTCAACCATTTTGGCTGGTCAACATCCAGTCCATGATCGACCTTACGGCCCGTGGTATGCCTCCCACCATGCGTGCACTCACGAACCCCAAAATAACACCTATATCTACCTGGAAAAACAAACCAAAAACAAGAAAATAAATGACATATAAATTAAAGCTTTTCTTTTTTAATTTGTTTTTTTATAAGACTATTGCAATGCATAGGTTGCCTCCCATGAAGCACTTGATTTAACATCACAGCATGATGCAACTATATTGACTACTCAAACTTCATCAAGATGCATGACCTCAATCACTGAGGCTTCATCTGTAACACCCACGTATTGCTTCACTCTCTGGCCATTTACTTTGAATTGATCCCCATTTTCTGTTTCTAGCTCAATTGCACCATGGGGGAATACTTGTGTAATCTTATACAGGCCAAACCACTTAGACTTGAGCTTACCTGGGAACAACCTCAATCTGGAGTTATACAATAGTATCTTATTACAACACTAAAACTTCCTGGAGTAATATGGTTGTCGTGTTGAAGCTTCATGTTGTCCTTGTAGAGTCCCGACACTCATAAGCTTGGGGTCAAAACTCATCCAACTCATTGAGTTGATCAAATCTCACGTTAGCAGCCTCATCCCACTTCATGTTTAGCTACTTCAAAGCCTAGAGTGCCTTATGCTCCAACTCCACAGATTGATGGCAGGCTTTACCAAATACCAATTGATATGGGGACCCACCAATGGGGGTCTCGTAAACTATCCTGTAATCCCAAAGTGTATCATCGAGTATCCGTGCCTAATCAGTTCTAGTAGCTTTCATAGACTTGGTTAGGATCTCCTTGATATCTCTATTTGAAACTTCAACCTATCCACTAGTATGCGAGTGATTGTGGCCAAGCACAACATGAAAAACCTTGTTGCAGAATTGAGAACCCCCATCACTAATGATAGTTCTGGGTGTCCCAAATCTGGAGAAGATGCTCCGCCTCAAAAGCTGGACAAAACTCTTTCTTTCATTGTTCGATAATGGAACCGCCTGCACCACTAGAGGCATAGTCCACTACCACTAGGATATACTTCAGGTCATAGGAGCTCACAAATGGGCCTATGAAGTCAATGCCCCAAATGTCAAACATTTCTACTTCAAGAATAGCGGTAATAGGCAGCTTTTGATACCTAGAGATGTTGCCCTGTCGCTGACACTGATCACACCCTAGAACTAAGTCATTGACATCCTTATAGATGGTGGCCCAGTAGTACCCACATTGCAGGATCTTTTTCGCTGTCCTGACACCATAATAATGGCCCCCACTGAGGAAGAGTGATAGGCCTCCATGATACTCATCATCTCTCCTTCTAGAATGCATGGCCTAATGACCCTATCAGCATATATTCAGAATAGGCACGGGTCATCCCAGAAGTACCTACGCACATCATGAAGAAACATTTTTCTCTGGTGAGGGTTAAGGCCCTCAGGCATAATGTTATTCACCAGAAAGTTAGCAAAATCAGAAAGCCAAGGAATTAGGTCAACAGAAGTTGCCAAAACCTGCTCATCGGGAAAGGAATCATCGATATTCAACCACTCCTTCGCTCTTGACTCATACTCCAACCTGGACAAGTGGTTTGTTACCTGATTCCCAAATCCTTTTCGGTATTGGACCTCAAAGTCAAACTCTTGCAGCAGGAGAACCCATCTAATCATCCTTGGCTTAGCATCTTTCTTTGCCATGAGGTATCCGACTATCACTTTTGTGCCTAGTAAGTAGGCCTGAACTTATCAAATGTGTATACCACAACCAACAATTCCTTCTCGGTCATCGTGTAATTCCTTTAAGCATCATTGAGGGTCTTGCTGGCGCTATAAATGGGGTGAAAAATCTTATTGCGCTTCTTCCCGAGCACAATACCCACATCAATTCTACTAGCATCATGCATAATGTCAAAAAGGGAAGCCTAGTTAGGTGAAATCAACTTTTGCTTTAGGGTCTCAAAGGCATATCGGCAGTTGTCATAGAACTGAAACTTGGCATCTTTCTCCAACAGCTTGCCCAGTAGGTGAGCAATCTTGGAGAAATCCTTAATAAATCGGCAGTAGAAACTTGCATGTCAAAGAAAACTACAGATCCTTTTCACAGATTTGGGAGGTGGCAACTTCTCGATAACCTCAATCTTTGTTGTATCCACCTCTATACCCTTATCAGAGATCTTATAACCAAGGATTATCCCCTCCTTGACCTTAAAATGGCATTTCTCCTAGTTTAACACCAAATTCGCCTCCTCACAATGCTATAATGCGCTGCTAAGATTCAATAGACAATCATCAAAGGAATTACACACTATATAGAAGTCATCCATAAATACCTCCAGGGTGTTTTTGACCATGTTAGAGAAAATCGACATCATACATAGCTAGAAGGTGGTTGGCGCATTGCATAACCCGAAAGGCATCCTTCTGAAGGCAAAAGTCTTATCTGGGAAAGTGAAAGTGGTCTTTTTCTAATTCTTCAAGGCTATAGATATTTGGTTGTAGCTCGAGTTCCCATCCAAGAAGCAATACCACCCTCTACTTGCCAATCAATCTAACATCTAGTCCATGAAGGGAACGGGAAAATGGTCCTTCAAAGTCCATCTATTCAGCTTTCGATAGTCCATGCACACTCATCATCTAGTGATAAGTGACAAGGGGACGACCTCATTTTTATCATTGGATACGACTATCATGCCCCCTTTCTTAGGGACACATTGAACTAGACTAACCCACCGGCTATCGGAGATGGGGCATATCACCCATGCATCTACCCACTTGATAATTTCCTTTTTCACCACCTCTTGCATGGGTAGATTCAACCTACACTGGTGTTCGATGTTGGGGACACAATTATCCTCCCACTTGATTGTGTGCGTGCATATCCTTGGAGGGATCCCTATAATATTTATAATGGTCCAACGAATAGATCTTTTAAAATTTTGGAGGAACTTTAACAATGCTTTCACCTGGTCTTCCTGAAATCTGCAACCACAATAACTAGAAGAGTGTTATTAGCCCCTAAAAATATATACCTTAAGTGTTGGGACAGCTCCTTGAGATCCACAGCAGGAGGCTCCTCAATAGAAGGTATAGCTGGCAGAGTCGGTCTATTAGCAGGAGGCTCCTCAAATGGTCTGGTTCCCCTACTTTGCAAAGCCTTCATAGTGTCTTTGTACCTAACGATACCATCTTTTGGGAAGTTCATCAACACCGCTGCCAGTGTGTCCACACTCATCTGTTCTTCAAGTGGAATCTCAGAAAGAGAATCATCATCCACATCCATGACAGACATTACAGCTACCTCTTTGGGTCTCTTCATTGCAACACACACATTGAACTTTACCTCTTCAGTGATCAATTAAAGGTAAGCTCCCATGCTCCACATCAACTAATACCTTGCTAGTCACCAAAAATGGTATCCCAAGGATTATGGGAACCTTGAAATACACTTGGCAGTCCAGAATGACAAAATTCATTCGCACAAAATCCCCACAGGCTGCTTTACTGATCTGTCTGCCATAAGTAGCTGTATTATAGTGGGTGTGGGGTATCCTAAGCCCAACTGCTTGTAAACTACCAGTGGCATCACATTGATGTTGGTGCCCAAATCATAGAGTGCCTATGAAAAGTCATAAGCTCCAATAGTACATAGGATAGTGAATGCTCTCAAATCTTCCTTCTTCTTAATAAGGGATCTTGTAGCAATGGCGCTACAGTGATGAAGATTATTTTATGGATCGATCGTGGCTGTCCTCTTCTTAGTACTAAGTATTTCATGAACTTAGCATAGCCTGACATCTTCTCAAGTGCTTTCACTAGAGGGATATTCGCTAACAGCTCCTTCAACATAGACAAGAATTTCTGACACTTGCCATCTTCAATCTTCTTCTGTAACCTCTGTGGAAATGGTGGTAGTGGCTTGGGAATGGTCGGTAGAGGCTGAGTGACTAGTTTATCTAACTCTTGTGCATCTTTAGCAACCTCAAGCTCTGTTGGTGTCATATCAATCTCTCCACTCATGTCATCAACATGCACCTCCACAGGGTCAGATAGCTTGCCTTCAGCTTTACCAATACCTCCATCACTGGCTACAATGGGGTCAGAAAATTCCTTACTACTCCTCGTGGTTACTGCCATATAGTGACCATTAATTTTCAGGTTCTAAATAGTGTCACTAGGAAGTGACCCATCTTTTCTCTAATTCAATAAGCTTGATAATTGCCCTATTTGCTGCTCTAGTTACTTGATCGAGGTGGAATGCGAGTCGACCAGCTGCCGAACATTGTACATTTCTCCTCTCATATCTTTCACCCCTACCTTAGTAGACTCTACCTTGTTAAGAAGCTTCTCCATCATCTCTTCTAATTTCAAGTTTCCACCACCATCATTTTGACGCTCACAATTCCTATAGCCATCTTTGTTTTTCTAGTTTCCTTGATAGTTCTCACTATCATAGTTCCAACCTTGGTTACCCGTGTTGAATGGCTAATAACCCCCTTGGCTACGAAGAAGTTCGCCTCCTCATCATAATTATAGCCTTGATCATCATACTTGGGCATTGTATCCATAGCTTTCACCTTCTCTAGGCCTCCATCTAGTAGCCACTTCATCAACAAGTCCAATTAGGTTTGCATATGGGCCATGTCTTAATCCCATTTCTCCTTTTTCTATTGTTGTTTTGTAGTGATCTCGAAGATAAACCCAGAGCAGTCTCTATCTCTAGTGTACCATGCCCTATTATTTTTGGATACCTGATCCAAGATCACCGCTATGTCTGGGAATGACATGGACATGTATGATCCTCTACAAGCAGCATCAATGATAGGCTTCGTCATAAGGTTGCAAGATATCTAGAAGACTTCTTTCAAGTGCTCATCTATGAGATGGTGATTGGGGCACTGCGTAAGCTTCTGTCTGAATCTCTCCTAAGTTTCATATAGTGCTTCATTCGGCAGTTGCTTGTGAGACCCATTGTCATTTGTGATCTTCAGCTGTCTCGATGCAGGGAAGAACATCTCCAAGAAGGCCTCTTATAACTCTCCCCAAGTGCAAAAGGAATCATGTGGAAGCTCATTCAGCCACTTTGTTGCCTCACCAGAAAGAGACAACAGAAATAGTCGCGATCTAAGTGTTTGTTGACTGACCCCTCCAAGAAGTTCATGAACTGCTGATTTTTATCCTCAATTGCTGCTCTGTTGAACAACATTTTCAATTATAGTATCTGCAACATAGTACTAGTAATGGTGAACGTGATACCTACAGGCAGCGGGGGAATGCTCTAGTGGTCCAGCAATCTCATCATCATCATTCACTATTTGGAGATGCTGAGGACCTTGAGGTCTCACACCGGGTTACTGATGCAGAGGTGGCACAAGTGGTACCAGTCGAAGTGGTGCCACTGGTGGCACACCATTACCAACAAGGTCATCTATCCCTAGACCATCATTTCCCCCACTTGTAGGATTCACAGCCAACTTTCTGTTTCTAGCTATGTCACATTTGTGGGTATGCATTCTACGGATTGACTTAGTGAGCTCGGGGTCGTAATGAATAAGAGCTTGACCCTTACTTTGAATGTTTGGCATACAACGGTGGCTCCCTACAAAGAACAAAAGTAGGAAGTAAAAGTAAAATTAGGGACTAGTATTACACACTGAAAGCATATTACTTCTCCATATTCCTGGATGACGGCGCCAAAATTAGATACGCCCAAATTTACACTCCAAAAGGAATAGTAAAGTGGTCATTGATCAAATATAGAACTCAACAAGAATTTGAGGTCAATCCCATAGGAAATGCATGTGAATGAATTTATTAGCACCCTTTTCAAATGTAATATCTATTCCCAAAATAAAAATACATAAAGTAAATGGGGGTTTTGGTTTTGGCAAACTAAGTTATTAAAGTAAAGTAATGAAAGAGTACAAAGGCTACTGGATTTCAAACAATTAATGTGAAGCTAGGGTTGTGGTCCCCATGACATCTAATACGATAGCCAAATCTATGTGGTAAACTCGTTCATGATTACATATATAAGATCTAACAAGTTATATAACACCTAATTCACCTTTCAGTCCTTCTTAAATGCATTTCATTCATCACCTTTTGATCTCAAAATGTATATTTATTAACCCTTGTTATAGACCTCAGAATACTCTCACCTTTCAGTCTTAAGTACTTTGACAAGGTTAAAAACCCCGAATTTCTATCGAAGAACTCTTTTCCTAATCACTAATCCCTTTTGGGCATGCAACGGATACAGGCTTACCCTAATGAGTCAACTTATTAAGGAAGAAGTTACAGTGAAGAATACTATGATATATACGCTAATCAATCCTGAGATTTAACCCAGATTCATTTATCTTATTGATTTGTCATGGTTTCCACAACCCTAGTTGTGGGTTTAGCCTAGAATGTTTAAGAAATATAAAGAATTCATGATAAAGAACATACTATTGAAGAATTAATGAATCTATGGATTACAATCTCAAGTAAGATAATTGAAATCCAAGAGTTCAATGAAATTGAAAGCAAAATAGTGTTCTTCTCGTGTTCTCAGTCTCCAGCAGTCCAAGACTAAGTAAACACGAAACAAAATAATATATATATATACATACAAGGAAAACCTAATCCAACTTAAAATAGGAAAAATAATGTCACATAGAGACGGGCCGCTACACGGCCCATGAGACACTAGACGGATTGTGAACCGATCCGTGAGTCAACACTTGTCTTTAATTGGTCTTTACTCTGCGTCATAGCCTCATGTGTAGGGACACATCTTGTTTGTGAGTTCACGGTCTGTGAAATGGCCCGTGACCCTTGCCTCTTGCATTTTTATGTTGTCCACACGGCTCCTCAGTTTCACGGCCCATGTCACAGTCCGTGGTTGGTCACACAGCCCATAATGGGCCCCATATCTTAAACTTATATAAATTTTGTAATTTTTGATGGTAATGGGCATCTTCATGTCACTTTCACAGCATGTGACATGGACAGTGTCAATCCCCACGGCCTGTGAAGGGTACCGTGGTGCGTGCCTTTGACTATTCTTCTCTAGCTCTTTTCTTCTGCTTCTCGCCATGTTGTGTCATGCCAAGTGTGAGGCTATGGTGGGGCTCACTGTTTGTGTAGTGGTACATGAGTTGTGAAGGCACCCATGTTCCCTCACTTGGTTCCATTTTTGCTTCACTCACCAAGGCCATATCCACATGGTCTCTCAGGTTCTGTGTGATGCTGCACAGGCCGTGTAGGCCTCCTTGTGCCCACACTTGAGCTTTTTTTTAATTCGTTTTCTTCAATTTCACCAATTTCTCCATGCCTTAACTACTTTTCCTGAAAAATAACAAAAACACACATAAAAACAACAAATTTGCTTGAGAACGAGCAAAAATCCTTCGTTTAAAGTGTTTCAAGAGTAGTATTCTATGACTCATCACTAAATCTATCAAGTTTTAGTGTTGATTTCTTATAGGTTCTTTCTAATCACCCTATTAAGCATGTATTATGTCAATATTATTCATCTATTGCATGACATTGCATAAGTTGATTTCAAGGGGGGTTTTTTTAACGAAGTTATTTTATGCTAATCAAAGCTATTAAAGTTATGATACTATGAGTTATTATGAAATTCATGATTTTATGAGTTGCATTGCATGATTCTATGTCTAAAGTTCAAAAAGATATGTATGATTGTGGTGGATTATCTAAGAATGACTTAAATTGATGATATACATTATATTGATGCATAGTCATCTTGAGTTGCATAATTTAAAGTTTGCATGCATGAAATTAACCTAATTATCATATAAAAGTTTACAAAGGAAGAATGATCTCCAAAGATGAGAATTCACTTACAAGTTATTAAAGTTAAAGTTATGATGTTTAAGTCCCTCTTATGAAAGTTAAAGTTAAAGATGGTGAAAGGACAACGCTCACCAAAAGATAGATCCTTATTTTGGGGGCCAAGGCCTACATGTTGGATCTCAAGTTAAGATGAGCTACTATTTATATTGATGATGATAAAGCTATGCATTTAAGTTTATGAATGTATATGATTATGCATATGTTTTCTAATATATTTCGTGGAAATGACTTAGCACCGAATATGGCATTGTGGTGGAGTTCAGTAAGGGAATCTTAGAAGTCACCTTTGTCTCCTTAACTATGCACCAACACAGGCCTTTGTAGTCAAAGTTAGGCTAGTGGATCCACATAAGCCATTATATTTATTAAAGTTACAATTGTGAAGTTATCAAAGTTATGGAACTCCACCTTGGCAAGTAGATTCCCCTTCTCCCAATGGAAGGAGTCCATTGGCCTTTTCCCAATGGAACGAGTTCATTGGATTCCAAGTAGTAGCTTACTTGGTCTTATATGTCGGTTATGGTCTTCTCCCACAAGTATGATGTATAAAAGTTACATTTCATGCGAATTTTCATTAAACCATACTTATGCATGTCATATTGAGCTTATATTTTATTGTATATGATTATGCATCTTGTTTATGAAGCTTATTATCTATTATTGCGATGAGGGTTCCCAGGAAATAGCCTCTCTACTTTTATGGTGGTGGTAAGGTCTGCGTACATTCTACCCTCCCCAGATCCCACTTGTGGGATTTTACTGGGTATGTTATTATTGTTATTGTATTATCTATTATTGCATTGCACCCCATATATTAGCATATTTAAAGTATTAAAACATACTTTTTGCCAACATGATCTAATCATGTAGGGATTGGAGCTCCTATTCATCCTCCTTTACATGGATAGCATGGATTCGTGAAGATCATTGAGTGGTGAGTCATCTATTTTGGGGACAATATCTGACTTCTATCTTGCTTATGTTGAGAGTTTATTTCACTTTACTCTCTAGTTTGAGGGTGAACTGGGGACTTGTTTTGGCCCCCGTCCTACTCATGTTTTAGAGGTCTTGTTGGATACCATACTATGCTATGCTATGTACCTTCATGTAGTGTTGAGCTTTTATGGAGATAAATCCTTGAGTCCCTATCCCCTATTTAATGCTAATTGATGTTGTTGATTTGATTAGATGGAATTGATCTTCTGAAGTCCTTACTTCCTTATAGCTTAAGTCACACTTACCCTCCCTTTACTTATTGATTGTTATGTGATTCATGCAAATCCTTTTCCTTTATCTATCCCTATAGCATGAGTCTAGAGCCCCGATTCCCTTAAACTTATTTATTGGTGCCTACTTTATATTCTGCAATCAAGGATGTGCAGACGATATTCTAAGAGACTTGTTTGGGTTGCCTTCAAGTTTTCCATTCACTATGCCACACCTAGACCTAGGCTCAGGTCGGGATAAGTTTTATATCAGAGCACGAGGTTTATAAATAGTTAATCCATCACACCATATCGAGTAATATCTTGTTTGTAGGTGTGAAGTGTGCCACATTTATGAATAAGAGCTTATAAGGTATTTTAGAAAATATTTAACTTTATTATAATTCATATCGTGCCTTTAGAAGTATCTAAGGTCATTCTTCCTACTAGTGATGCCCTCTTTTACATTTCAAGAAAATGCCATCAAGAAGAGTACCTTTGCCAAGGGTTGTGGCGAAGATCAAGTCCCTCACGAGCAACAAAAAGAGAATGTTTCTCATGCTGAGTTTACGACCACCTTCACTATGTTATCCCAAGATTTGGCCAACTAAGCTAAAAAGAGAGATTGTCATTCCTCCCCAAGAATCTATACTTCGGCAATCAAAGTTCATGATTTCATGAGAATAAACCCATCAGAGTTACATGGATCAAAGGTTAATGAGGACCCAGTTGAGTTTCTTGATGAAGCTTATAGAATTGTGACCATCATGGGTGTGCCATTGGAGGAGCAGGCTGAGACTGTGGCCTATCAATTGAAAGGAGTGTCAAATATTTGGTATGACCAATAAGTTGAAGAGAGAGGTGTTGAAGAGGGTAGAGTTGGATGAGAGGAGTTTAAGCTAGCATTCTTGAATAGGTTCTTTCATTAGAGTTGAGAGAGGCCAAAGTGCAAGAGTTCATAAACCTCAAGCAAGGGCACACGAGTGTGAGAGAGTATTTTCTCAAGTTTACAAAGCTAAGTATGGTCCATTCATGGTATTGGACCCAAGGGCTAGAATGAGTAAATTCATATCGAGTGTTTCAAACATAGTCACTAAGGGATGCAAAACAGATATGCTCATCAAAGAAATGGATATCACCCACTTATTGACTTATGCGGACCAAATTTAAGGATAAGAAATTGAGGAAGAAGTCAAGAGAGTCCAAGTGGTCTAGGATGGATGGTGGTGGAATCTTCCACAAAAGGGGTGGTGGCCATGGTAAATTTCAAGGTAGCCACAAGAAAGGAAATCAAGGGTCATCTTCTACTCCTCCTCCTAAATTAACCAAAGATAGGGGTTCCAACCTAAAGCCCCAAGGAGGTATGGCTGCACAAGCTTCTCTAAAGTGTGCAAAGTGTGGAAAGCTCCATAAGGGTGAATGTCTAGTTATCTAAGATACTTGTTACAAATGTGGTAAACTCAGACATTGAAAAGAAGTGTAGGAGTGGGAATTTAAAGCCCCAAGTCCAAGGTGTACAAGCACAAAGAGCCTTAAAAGCTAAAAGATTGTATGCCCTTCATGAATGTCAAAAGGTGGAAGAAGTCCCGAATGTGGTTACCGGTATGTTAAAAGTTTGTGTTTTTTATGCATATGCACTTTCAGTTCTGGGGGAAAATTTGTCTTTTGTCACATCATTTCTTGCTAAAAGTTTTCCTGCTTGTCCTAAACTCTTGTTGAGCTTTTTAAAGTTAGCACTACCACTGGTGAGTCTATTGTTGCATACAAAGTCTATAGAGGTTGTCCTATGTCCATCATGTATAAACCTATTCTTCATGATTTGGTAGAGCTTTCTATCGTCGACTTTGATGTTATACTTGGGATGGATTGGTTGCATGCTTCTTATGTCTCCATTGTTGAACTCATATTGCCAAGTTTCAATTTTCTGATAAGCCTACTTTTGAGTGGAAGGGTGGTAGTTCTTCATGTAAAGGTCCATTTATTTCCTATCTCAAAGCCCGTACAATGATTTCTAAGGGGTGTATTGAACATTTGGTAAGGTTAGAGATATATCTAAAAGTTAGTCTCTTGAGTCGGTTCCCATAGTCAATGAGTTTCTCGATGTGTTCCCTAAAGAGTTGTCTAGTGTCCCTCTCAAAAGACAGATAGATTTCGACATTAATCTTTTACCCAACACCCAACCTATATCAATGTCTCCTTATAGAATGGCCCTGGTAGAGTTAAAGGAACTAAAGAGCAATTGAAGCATTTACTAGAGAAGGGACTCATTAGACCTAGTAGGTCCCCATAGGATGCCCTGGTATTGTTTGAAAGGAAGAAGGATGGGGCATTTCGAATGTGTATAGACTATTCCCAACTCAACAAAGTTACCATCAAGAACAAATATCCACTCCCAATGATCGACGACCTATTTGATCAATTACAAGGGGCTAAGAACTTTTCCAACAATTAATTTGAGGTCTAGATATCATCAATTAAGGGTGAGAGAATGTGATATTCCCAAAAATGGCATTTTAGACAAGGTATGGACATTTTGAATTTGTAGTGATGTACTTTAGGTAAACTAATACACTAGCTATCTTTATGGACCTCATGAATAGGGTGTTCAAAACCTACCTTGATATGTTTGTGGTGGTATTCATTAATGATATTTTGGTCTATTCACGGGATGAAGAAGATCAAAAAGATCATTTGAGAGTGATCTTGCAAACCTTGACGGATGAGAAGTTATTTGCGAACTTTAACCAATGTGAGTTTTGGTTTAAGAAAGTAGGATTTCTTGGGCATATTATCTTCGATGATAAATAATCTGACTCCAAAAAGACTAAAGCAGTGAGAAATTGTCCAAGACTATTGACTCCTGCAGATATTAGGAGTTTCTTTGGCCTAGCGGGGTATTATAGAAGGTTTGTTCAAGGGTTCTATTCCATTTCATCCCCATTAACCAAGTTGACCTACAAGAAATAAAGTTTGTGTGGAAAAATGAGTATTAAAAAAGATTCCAAACTTTGAAGGATAGGTTGACTTCGACTCCAATCCAAACATTGTCGGAGTGTACCTATAGGTTTATTGTATATTACGATGCCTCAAGAATTGGTTTGGGTTGTCTGTTGATGCAAAATGGTAAGGTGATTGATTAAGCTTCAAGGCAAATAAAGGTACATGAGAAGAACTATCCGACACATAATCTTGAGCTAGCAACTATGGTGTTTTCATTGAAGATTTAACATCATTATTTATACAGGGTCCATGTTGATGTGTTCACTGACCATAAGAGTCTCTAACATGTGTTTACACAAAGAGATCTAAATTTCAGACATGGGAGATGGTTGCAACTTCTCAAAAATTATACTATGAGTGTAAAGTATCACTCAGGAAAGGCTATGGTCATGGCTGATGCACTTAGTAGAATGTCCATGGGAAGTGTGTCATAACTTGAAGATGATGGGAATAAGGAACTAGCAAAGGAAGTTCATAGGTTAGCTAGATTTGGGGTAAAGTTGAGTGAGGCCAAGAATAGTGGTGTCATGGTGGTGAATGGTTCCAAATAGCATTGATTGAGGATGTCAAGTCTAAACAATATCTTGATCCCTCTTTGATTTAAATGAAGGCCTTGGTGAAGGAAAGAAAGATAAAGGTCTTTTCACAAGGGGGAGATGAGGTGCTTCATTATCTAGGGAGATTATGTATGTCAGATGTCAATGGTTAGAAAAATTTGATATTGCAAGAGGCTCACAATTCTTCCTATTCCATTCACCCCAGTTCCACTAAGATGCATAGATATTATAGGGAAGTGTATTGGTGGAATGGAATGAAAAAGGACATAGCTGAATTTGTGGTCGAATACTCCAATTGCCAACAAGTTATGGTGAAACACCAAAGATCGGGTGGCTTGTCTCAAAGTATCGAGACTCCTACTTGAAGTGGGAAGAGATTAATAAGGATTTTGTAGTGAAGCTACCTAAGACAAAGAGATACTTTGATTCAATATGGGTAATAATGTATTGGATGTTGAAATCGACTTATTTCTTGCTGGTTAAGACAACTTTTGGTACCAAGGATTATGCTAACTTATATATCCAGGAGTTGGTAAGGTTGCATGGCATCCTTTGTACATCATTTCAGATCATGGTACTTAATTTACCTCCCACTTTTGAAAGTCATTTCAAAGAGATTTTAGTAGTAAGGTGAAACTAAGTACCGCATTCCATCCTCAAATTGATGAGCAAGCTGAAAGAATAAGGAGAACATTGGAAGACATGTTGAGGGCTTGTGTCTTTGAATTTAAAGAAAGTTGGTATGATCGTCTACCTCTCATCGAGTTTGCCTACAATAATAGTTATCATTCAAGCACTGAGATGATGCTATTTGGGGCTTTATATGGTAGATGGTGTAGGTCACTGGTGAGATAGTTTAAAGTTGGGAAAATTACCTTGATGAGACTGGATTTAGTTACAGACACCATGAAAAAAGTGAGGCTCATAAGAGAAAGAATGAAGACTACCTAAAGTAGATAAAAGTCCTACTCTGATGTGAGGAGAAAAGACCTTGAGTTTAATGTTAATAATTAGGTCTACTTGAAGGTGTCACTCATGAAGGGGGTGGTACAATTTGGTAAGAAGGGTAAGTTGAGCCCTAGGTATGTAGGGACTTATAAGATTGTGAGAAGGGTTGGTAAGGCGGCATATGAGTTGGAGTTGCCATTGGAGATGAACATAATTCATCTGGTGTTTCATGTGCCAATGTTGAAGAAGTTCATAGGAGATCCAAATTCTATAGTTCCATGGGAAGATGTACCAAGGATAATTTGAAATATGAAGAAGTTACGGTGTAGATACTATATAGACAATTAAATATATTGAGGAACAAAGATGTTGCATCCGTTATAGTCCTTTTGACGAACCAAAAAGTTGAAAGTGGGACATGAGAAGCGAAGCGTAAAATGATATTTGTATCTTTTCTACTCTACTTAAACCTAAGGTAATAAGATGATCATGTCTAAGATGTCAAGACATGTAATTCAGCCCTCAGAGTCAAGTTGCATGTATTCATACTCATGGTATCATGTTTTAATGGTACTTTTATACTTAAGAGCTTTAATGAAAATGATGTTTATGCTGCATTGATGCATTTATGTTAGCACTGAAAAGTATCATGTCATTTTTCAAGCTTAGTTTCATAACATTCAAGGAAAAATGTTCCAAAGAGGAGATATTATAACACCTCCCAGCGTGACTCGGAAAGATCCTATGATGTATTTCTTGAATATCCTAAAATTCATACATTATTTCGTAAATCCGACTTCATATTCTTTTTTAGGAGGCAAAGTTATGTAGGAGAAGGGTCACCTTCAGCTTTTAGGTCACCCATATTGAAATATAATTTTTTGCATGAAATTACACAAAGTAGCAGGGTCTGTGATAAAGACGTGTCGGGCCCCTGTTCCCTCATAATCAAAAAATTTTGAGTTTTATTTGAAGTCAATAAATTTAATTGAGACTTATCCCAAAACCTTTATATATGCAAAGCCTCAAAAACTATTCTAGACCTAAATCTCTCTCTAAACACTCTCAAATCCTCCTAAACGTCTCTCTAAAATCCTTCATTAAGTTCTCTCAAATTCCTTGGGGATCAAGTTTCCTCCACTAAAGACAAGCTTCCTAAAGGGTTTCTCAAAGTTCTTCATGTTTCCTTCTTCAAGTCTCAAGGATCAAAAGGTATGAGGGTTTCTTCATTCATGGGTTCTTCCACCCATGAGTCCCAAAACCTAATTCATTAAATCCTTCAAGTTTGAATGTTGCTTCTTATGGGTTATTTCTAATTACCCAATTAAGAATGAGTTATGTCAATATTATTCATCTATTGCATGAAATTGAATAAGTTGATTTCAAGGGTTTTCTATTATGACATTATTATATGATTATCAAAGCTATGAAAGTTATTATACCGTGAGTTATTATGAAATTGATGATTTTATAAGATAAATTATGTGATTCTATGTCTAAAGTTCAAGATGATATATATGATTGAGGTGGATTATCTAAGAATGATTTAAATTGATGATTTTCATTACATTGATTCATAGTTTTCTTGAGTTATATGATTTAAAGTTTGCATGTATGAAATCCACCCAATTATCATATCAAAGTTTACAACGGGAGTATGATCCCAAAAGATAAGGGTTCAATTACAAGTTATGAAAGTTAAAGTTATGATGTTTAAATCTCTCTTATGAATGTTAAAGTTAAAGATGTTAAAAGTACAATTAACACCAAAAGATAGATCCTTGTGTTTGGGGCAAGCCCTACATGTTGGATCTCAAGTTAAGATGAGCTACTCTTTACATATGATGATGATGAAGCTAAGCTTTTAAGTGTTTAAATTTCTATGATTATGCATATGTTTTCTAATATATTCCATGGGAATGACTTAGCACCAAATAGGGCATTTCTCCTTAAATGTGCACTAATATAGGAGCCCTTGTAGGCAAAGTTAGAATAGTAGATCCACATAAGCCATTTTGTTTATTAAAGATGCAATTACGAAGTTATCAAAGTTATGGAACTCTACCTTGGCAAGTAAATTCCCCTTCTTCCAATGGACAGAGATTCATTGGCCTTTTCACAATGTAAGAAGTTCATTGGATTCCAAGTAGTATCTCCCTTGGTCTTAAATGTGTTGGTTACAGTTTCCTCTTACAAGTATGATGTATAGAAGTTATGTTTCATGAAATTTTTCATTAAATCATACTAATGAATGTCATATTGAGCTTATATTCTATTGTATATGATTATGCATCTTGTTTATGAAGCTTATTATCTATTATTGCATTGCACCCCACATATTCCTTCATTCAAAGTATCAACGCATACTTTTTGCCTATATGATCTAACCATGTAGGGACTGGAGCTCCTATTCATCCTTTCCTCGTAGCTAGCTTGGATTTGAGAAGATCATTAAGTGGTGAGTCCTCCATTTAGGGGGATAATATCCGACTTCTATCTTACTTATGTTGAGGCTTTATTTCACTTTACTTTCTAGTTTGAGGGTGAGCCCGAGACTTGTCTTGGCCCCTTTCCTATTCATTTTTCAGAGGTGTTATTAGATACCATACTATGTTATGTTATGTATCTATGATGAGATGTTGAGTTTTTATAGGGATGTATCCTTTAGCCCTTATCCATGCTATTTGATGTTGTTGATATTCATGAGATGGAATTGATCTTCCTAAGTCCCTACTTCCCCATAGCTTAAGTCATACTTACCATCCCCTTAGCGAATGCTTGCTATGTGATTCATGAAAATTCCTTTCCCTTATTTATCCCCATAGCATAAGTCAAAATCCTTGATTCCCTTAGACTTATTTGTTGATGCTTGTTTTATATTTCACAACAAAGGATGTGCAAATGATATGCTAAGAGGTTTGTATGGTTTGCCTTCGAGTTTTTCATTCGCCGTGTCACACCTAGGATCTAGGCTCAGGTCATGATAGTAGGTCCTCTCCTCTTATCTTCAAGAACAAAATTTTATCAATTTTGCCTCTTTGATGCTATTTTCCAACAAGAACTTGGACAACCTCTTATATGCTCTTGGTGCTTGTTTCAAACCATAAAATTCTTTGTCTAACTTGAGCATATGATGTCACGACCCAAGCCTAGGGCCTAGACATGAAACGACGGATGGGGAACCCGAAGGGACCTCAATCAAACCTCTTAACATATCATTATACATCCTTGGTCGCAGAAGCAATAAAACAATAATAAAAGATAGTAAAAAGGGAACATGGGGATAAGGGACATCTTTCATATCATAAAACATCAAAAGATTCAAAGGAAGTCAAAGCTCATAGCATCATTACATACTTGTCCAACAAGACCTCTAAATATAGAACTTAGCAGGGGCCAAAAGAAGCAATCGGGATCACCCTCATAATAAAGACAATAGATAATCCAAATATACAAGATGTAATCTAAACATAAGCATGATAGAAGATAGATATTGTCCCCATACATGAGGACTCAAAAAAAGCTAACTTGAACAATCCATTTAGCCACGTGGAGGAGAATAAATAGGAGCTCCGGTTCCTACATAGTGATATCATGTAGACATAGAGTATGCATTAGTACATTTGAATGTACTAAGTATGTAGGATGCAATACAACAAGAGATAGGCAACATAGTCAAAATGCCTAATGATAAGAAATAGATGGCATAATAACAGTATTGCATGTATGATCAATGCTTAAGTAAATAATGTTTTGTAAATCATTAATCTTATATAAAACATAATTTATTAGTATGGGAAAAAGCCTCAGCTGACGTAAAATAATACCTAGTGAGCTACAACTTGGAATCTGATGGCTACCGTACACTGGAAGAAAAGGAAAAGTTGCTTGCCAAGGTGAACTTCCTAATGCCTAAGTGGATCCACTAAGCCTTATGTGAACCTGGTACTCACCTCTAGTTTTTGGACTCGAGTACTTGCCTCAAGCCAGGACTCGAATACTCACCTCAAGCCCTCATACTTAGGATACTAACTCTTAGAGATTTGGGGACTTGCCTCTAATCTCTTTACCTACACGTAGTTCTAGGACTTGGGTACTCGCCACCCACAGAATATATAAGGTAATCATACTTTAATAATTTGCAATAAACATAAAGATATGGCAGGAGTAGCTCTTAACATCATTGACCTCAAATGGTGAGCCCAACTTCAAAACATAAGATTAAGTCATCATCAAACATTACTTGCATAATCATAGATATTTTCATGAATTTGTAATATACTTGATAGCCCATATTCATCATGAAGTCACTTGACTTACAAAATATGTAAATAACTTGGGAATTTTTGACTTGACATTTTATCAAATACTTGGGTGGGCCCATATAAGAACATGTTCAAATCATGAAAAATACAAGATATAGATCATGAAATAGTGAAATCAATGCATCTTAAAATCATGTAAATCATCCCACCAACATCATGAAAAAACTCCATCATGGGTAACTTGTAAATCATATCAAAACTTCACAATAGTTAATAGATTTCATAGTTTGAATCATATATAGTCTTAATCGACAAAGATTAACTCATAGTATAAGTTCAAAATAGATATTTATGCATAATCAACAATATTTGATGAATCTCCAACATATTTCATGCTCATATTTCATAATAATAGATGCCCATGAGAAATACATCTTGAAATCATACAATTTTCATATAAAGGAAGATTGGGCATAATGGATGAAAGGAACCCATGAATGAAACCCTCATATGTTAGACCTTGAATTTCTTGAAATTGAATTGAGAAAGACTTGAAGCTTGGAAAGGGGTCTTGAAATCCACAACTTATTCTTGATTTTCCTTAAATTCTTATTGGGGTTTGGTAGAGGCTCTTGGGAGAATTTCAAAGTGTATTCCAATTAGGAGGAGTGAATTTGATCTTTACGAATAGAGTTTAGGTCTTTAGGAAATGTTAAGATAGCATAGGAATCCCCAAAAGACCAATAGAAATAACTAAATTTACGAAATGCCATTAATGAAAAGGAATTTGGCAAAAACCCGTAATACCCTTGCACAAATGAGTTCTATGAAAATGGGTATAATTTCTTCATCTGAACTCTAAATAAGGTGAAACCAAGTGTGTTGGAAAGCTAATCCAAAGATATTTAATTTGGAAGGTTGT
>JAOTQR010006990.1:0-27415 GCA_025774065.1 Solanum ossicruentum | reverse complement strand
CTTCATCTGAACTCTAAATAAGGTGAAACCAAGTGTGTTGGAAAGCTAATCCAAAGATATTTAATTTGGAAGGTTGTGGGTCACCTAGTTCTTTGTGTTCTAATAGATATACCCCTTTAAAGTTGATCCTCCTACCGGTACTTATGCAAAACTTAGCCAACAGAAATTTCTTTGAATTTGGCTTGATGTAGGGGACACACTATGGTATTAGATTTAAATGAGAGCTTGAAGCATGAATGAATTTTTTGAGATACGGAATCAGTTTGGGACACTTGAATTTGGATTAAATCTTTAGCCAAGTGTTAGAGAGAGTTTGAGGAATGTCTTGAATGATATGAGATTGAAAATGACTAAGTATAGTTGTTTTTATGCATAGGAAGGCTTAGACTCAAGACCCCAAGGCCTTGGACCGAAACAAGAAAACTGGGCAATTTTTACATAGGGGCGCGCCCTGGCCTCGTCGCACTAGGGACGTGAACCCTCACTTGAATTCCATTTTTTTGGAATTTCAAAATTCGATATGGTTGCTATAAAATTGGGGTTAGACTCATTTCCCACTCAAAATTTTCCCCTAAATAAGAATATGAAGCAGGATGTTCGATGTCACACCTGGATTTTGAGATATATGAAAATTATAATTCCCGGCACATTTGAGGCATATTTTCGGGCATCTTTTGGGGATCGTTTCACATGATTAGGCTGATCAACATGTTCAAACCCTGGAGGTTGTTTGACATAAACCTCTTTCCTCAAGTAGCCATTCAGGAAAGCAATTTTGATATCCATTCATTTGATACAGCATGAAACCCATGAATGATGCAAATTCAACAAGTTTTCTTGTTCCTTCCATCCTTGCCACAGGTACAAATGTATCATCATAATCAATGCCTTTTTCTTGATTATACCCTTAAACCACAAATCTAGACTTTTTCTGATACCATATTCATTAAGCTTAGTTTTGAAGATCCACCTGGTCCCTAAGATGGTTCTGTCAAATAGTCAAGGGAACAAATGCCACACCTTGCTTCTTTCAAACTAGTACAACTCTACTTGCATATAATTGACCCAACAATATCCTTCAATGATTTCTTCATATTTATGGCTTCAATATAGGAGATAAAAGTTGGAAAAGCCACCATATTCCTTATTCTAGATCTGGTTTAGATCCCAAAATCCAAAAGAAAAATGACATTGTCCAATGGGTGAGAGGATTGATGTTTTCATGCTGGCCTTCTTGGTACCTGATTACATTCTTCTTCTTCTTTTGTATTTGCATTATCATCATCAGCATTTTTTGGTTGATCTATACTGCCTGGCTCTTGATTGTGAGCCAGAATAGGCCCATCATCGGGAATACGTGCATGTTCAGGAAAATCAAGATCATTATTATCCTAATTTTTATGATCAACAGCTAGTTCTACATTGATTCCATCTCTATGAAACTGAAGTAGCTCTTCAATTTTAGCTTCATATTGATCCTTCAATCATTGAAGTTCACTCGATTCATCAAAGATCACATGAGCACTTTCTTCAATACACTTTGTTCTCTTGTTGTAGACCCTATATGCTTTGGTAAAGGATGAGTAACCAACAAACACACCTTCGTCATTTCTTGCATCAAAATTTTTAAGACCATATTTGCCATTATTAAGAATAAAACACTTGCACCTAAAAGCCCTCAAATAGTTCACCTTGGGCTTTCAATTATTTAGAAACTCATAAGGAGTTTTATGGAGAATAGATCTAACTAAGCACCTTTTAGTTATATAACATGCAGTATTCACAGCCTCTGCCTATAAATTATTTGGAAGACAAAAGTCTATCAACATAGTTTTAATAGTATCTATAAGATTCTATTCTTCCTCTCTACCACACTATTTTGTTGAGGAGTTCTAGGATTGAGAGGTTGTGATATATGATCACGGCCTGAACCTAGGACCAAATTGTGACACGACGAATGTGATACACAAAGGCGCCTTATCCAAACCTATTGTTCACATGATAAGCATACATAAGGTACAATGAGCAATTCATAAGAGAGTAAGTAAGAAGAACATAGTCTTATACAAACAAGCCATAGTTTCCTTTCAAGGGGATTTACAATATTATAAGTTCAAATCATGCCTCTACATCATAGATCTTGGCAGGGTCTAGAACATGCTATTAGCTCTCCCTCAAGATAGAATATAAAATGAATCATAAAGTATAAACATAACACAAAAACATAGCAAGAGGAAGGCTTGTCCCCGAAGCATGAGAAACCAACACTCTTTGATATGAGGTCCAATTCTAGCTACGAAATAGATGAATAGTCTTGTTGTTGCTTATTCTTACATGTTTAGATCATGTAGGCAAAGAGTATGCATTAATATATGGAATGTACTAACTATCTAGGCATTCCATGCATGTTCAAAACCATGAACAGAAGCATCATATAACCTTTCATAAGCTAGCATACATATGTAGGAGTAAGACTATAACCGACACTAAGACCATGTGAACTATTACATGAAATCTCAATATTCCTTCCACACTGAGAAAAAGGGGAGTCTACTTTACCAAGGCAGACTCAACCCCACCCTTTAGGATCTACCATGGCACGATGAGTGTCACAAACATACATAAAGACCCCATCCTTTAGGCTTAACGCTAGCATGGTAAGTGTCATATTATAATGCTGTATTGATTCATTAGCTAGTTTTATAGACACATAACCATAAGCCTATGGTGGCATGTAGTAATGAGACTTGAGGATTTATATAAGTACCTTGGGGATAGTCCCTCACTCAAGATCATTCGGTGCTAAGTTATAACTCATAGAATGCATATCATGCAATATCATAGACATCATCATAATTCATACTTTATCAAAATCATACTTTTGTAGTTTGTAACTTAGGTATCACAATATCATGAAAATATATCATATCATAGAAATAATCCATCTACATAGTTTTGCATATAGTGTGGGTATACTCTCCATCTTATCATCATTTACATAAACATTAGGATCTTAGGTCAGCCTCATCATCATCATCATCATCATAACTTACTTTCATACAAAGAATCATATTCATGAAATTATAGCTTTACATAGTGAAATTAGGGTCATATGTGGGTTCATGATTAATTGAAGTTAAAATCATGCAATTGGATAGAAATCATTATAAAGTTTATGCAATTGAAATCAATTTAAATTACTAGTAAAGGAACCCACATCCATTCAACATGCCTTAATCATCATATACTTGAAATCACTTGAATTTAATTTGAAATCATAGAATTCATCTACTTTATTATAATTCATACATAATTAAGTAAAATAATTATGTAACAATCATAATCCAGGCATTTGGAATCAAATAATTAATGAAAACTCATAGAAATCCATGCTTGAACTTGAAAGAGTAGATTTGAGCTCCATGGATGATTTCAGTCCATGAATTAAATCGTACATACCTCATACGAAGAACCTTAGGAAACTAGATGAATTAAACTTGATTTCTTAACCCGAAGCTTGAATACCTATCTTTAATGGAGTCCTTGCTAGAAAGAGAAAATTTGGAAATTTTGTGAGTGATTTGAGAGTAAATAAGTTAGGGTGAGTTTAGAAATAGGCTATATTGAATCTAAGGTGGTCAAGCCTGCTAATAAGGTCAAAATGGCATAGTTTAGTAGTCAAGTAGATTGGAAATGACCAAAAACCTCTTCGTTTAAAAATTGATAGACCCATTTATGAACCATGTTTATAGTCCATAAACAGAAGTACAACTTGTATCTTAGGGGTATCATCTTATTGAAATTTATTCCTAAAAATGTCCTCTATATATCATTCTATGAGACCTAGTTATGACTCATACTTCCAATTATGAGTCGTACTTGGGTTTCGTAATTTGTATGGTTCCAAAATTTAAGCTACTAGAAATTGCGTACTCAACCCATGAGAACATAGTATGGTGTATAGTTTTATTTACGAACTTTAATTCCCACTCATAAAATCCTTCCAGACTCAGAAAAATTTTCAACCTTCAGGGTCCCATTCACAATCACATCTATGGTTTGTATGCCCAAGTACAACTCATAGAGTCCTTTGTACAATGGCTCTAGTATTGCAAAACTTCCAATAACATCTTGGACTTCAACCAAGAAACCTATCTACGAGTCGTGGCTCAATCCACGAGTCATTGGTGGGCTTACAATGTTAGCTTAGTCAAAGTTTTTTACAACTTTTCCATTTCCAAAACCTTTTTACCTATGGGGTATTACATGTATCCTATTTTCAGCACAAAAGATGTCCATTTTAGCATTTTCAAATTTTGTCCCATGGTCTGATCTGATACCTATTATCTTATAGTTCAACTTAATTTGTATTATCTTAGTAAATATCTCACGAACATCATAAGTTTTTTACTTAGTTCTCAAGAACATGGCTTGAGAAATCAATTACAGTTACTTAGATCTACTTCTTTCTATCTCTGCTTTGGATTTTAACTAGTCCATATGAATCAATTTTAGAGGTTTGGTTGTGTTGACTTGCTTCTTCTATTTGAAAGAGGATCTGATCTAATTGTTCTTAATATAAGCTTTACAAATCTTGTTCTCTGTAAATTGCATCTTAGCTAATCCACAGATCTAGTCTCTAGATACAAGCTTGTTGAGCAAGGATGTATTGACATGGTAAAGCCACTTATGTCATAGGTATGCATTTTCACTTTCGCACTAAGACATGTAATACCAACTTCTTTTATAGTGCTTAAATCATTGACATACAAGTTTGTTATTCTTTTAGCAACCAAAATCACTTCATGAGAGATCAAATTTGTAATCGTTGCATTTTTATTTAAAAATAATTTTTCATTTTCTTTTTCAAAAATATGAAATACACTCTGTAAAGTGTATTTCATACCGTTCACATAATACACATTTTATTGAGTTCTTTCCAATTCTTCTAATCCTAAGAATGTAACCTTTTTTACCATTTCCAGAGACATCTCCATTTTGAAATGCCTAGAGTAAGGGGAAGCTTTCAACATTCTCATTTATATGCTTTGACTAACCATTATCTATGTACTAGTGGCTGCTACTTCCTTCACTTACTTGGACATAGATCACTAGTTAAGATTAGGAACCTATTTGAGTTTGAGTTCCTAATAAGCAGATAAAGGGTTGATAAGTGCATTTCTTGTCTAGTAGGGTAAAGCCATTTTCTTTTGATTAGAATATTTCTTTGATTTTAGTCCGAGATCATGTTCAACTTTCGACTTGTTCTTTTGTTCAATATATTTTGAAAAACATCTTTAGTTTTTTTTTTTTAGGCTGGACTATCTTTTTTGAGATGCCAATTTCTACCACAGTAAGTGCACGTAAATTATTAGGGATATGTTATGTTTACAATTAGGATTATATGGAGGGTCACAATTTAGACCCTTCTCACTATTGTGTCTCTAAAGAGTTAGGCTTTCTAGAATTTTTGAACAAGTGGTCAACTTAAGAGATTTGTTTAGTTCTTCTCAAACATGGACAAAAATAGAGTACTTGGAGTGTAAATTCAGTGTGGCAAAGGATGAAGCAAAAATGTATGTGAGACTTGTCACTCAACCTATTCCCCAGAAAGAAAACTTTAAATATCTTGGGACCATCACCAAGAGTAGTGGTGATATCAAAGATGATGTCACACACCATATTGGGGTAGCATAGACTAAATAGAGGCTTGCATCTAGAGTATTATGTAATAAGAAGATACCACCTAAACTTAAAGGTAAGTTTTATAGGATGGTGGTTACCCATCTTTGCTGTATAGGGTGGAGTGTTGGCCAATCAAAAATGCACATGTTTGAAAGACACCAGTTATGGAGATGAGGATTTTGAGATGTATGTACAGGCATACCAGGAGTGATAGATTAGGAATGAGATCATTCGGAAAAAGCTCGAGGTGACCCTTGTGGCTGATACAATGAGGGAAGCGCAACTGCAATGGTTTGGACATGTACAAAGAAATAGTGTCGATGCTCCTATTAGGAGGTGTGAGAAGTTGGATTTAGGAGTTATACATAACAGTAGAGGTAGACCGGATAAGTATTGGGGGGAGGTGATCAAACAAGATATGGTAAAACTTGGTCTCACCGAGGATATGACCTTATATAGGAAAAAGTGGAGGTTGTGAATTAGAGTAGGCTACTAGGTTAATAGCATTAGATTGATGTCTAGTGTAGGGTATAGCAGCGTAGCGAGATTTGTCGCGTCTTTTATCTGATGTTGTCATTATCTCTCTTATATATGTTAATTTTCTCATATTTACAAACTATCATGTGCTTTTCATTATTAGTCGTTCTTTTTATATCTCTTCCTTTCCTATTTTTCATATCTAGTTTATTCTGCTTGTGGATTTTTCTGAGAAGGGTCTCTAGGAAATAGCCTCTCTACCTCTATGAGATAGTGGTACGGTCTGTGTACATTCTATCCTCCCAGACCCATTTATGGGATTCCATTGGGTATGTTGTTGTGTTGCTTGTCTTCTCTAACACGGACTAGGCCCCTCTCTAACTGACCATTTCTTTCTAGAGTCATATTTGACAAAAATTTCAGATTTTGGTTTATTATCAAATTCAAGTTGCAATCCACTGGCTTCACCTTTTCCATTAGGAACATAAGTAACTTCATTCTTTAATTTCTTTGACATTTCTAGATTTTCAGATTATAGAAGGGTCATTTTCCTTCCATTTTAGACATTTAAGCAACTACAAAAAACTTTTCATCTTGAGTAAGATATCAAGAGTTTCAACAATCCATCTTAATATGCAAAGTCCTACATCAGCAAAACACTAGAAATATGTTGGGTATATATTAAACATGTTTCACCTATTAGTGACGCGTTTTAAAGTCGTGCAGACCTAGACCAAAGTGGATAATATCACTAGCAGACTGGGTCATTACAGATGGTATCAGAGTCACTCCTGTGTCAGCCTTGTCGAGTGTGTCAGAATTCAACTGAGTTCAGGCAAATTTTGATGAGGTGGAGCAAACCTCAGTGTTGAGTGTAGGCGAATCTCATATGGTCGGATAAACCTCAGCGAGGATGTTGTGACCATAGAGAGGGAGTATTTAACAACCAATCTTAAGATGAAAAGTCCCACATTAGCAAAACACAGGAGAGATACTGGGTACATAAGTAAACAGACCTTACCTACTAGTGACACATTTTAAAGCCATGTGGGACTAGGACTAAATAAACAATATCACTAGCGAGTTTGGTCATTACGAGAGTGTTGTTCAGAATTTCCCTTTCTTAGTTAACTCATTTAGAGAATCAATCATAACTGCAGCTAGGACTCATAAATTTTTAGAAGAGAAAGCATTCAAGTTTTGTTTAGAGTCAACAAGAGTTACTGCTTCATTATCTGACTTTGCCACGATTGCAAACATTGAATCAAACACACCTTCTATATCCTTGATAGTTAACATAGATACATCTATAGTATGTTCAAATTCCTCTAATTCACTTGAGGAATTGTTGCAAATAACAAGAGCCTTCTTAACTACTAGATTTGTGGCCGCTCTTGTTTTGGACTTGTTAGGGACCTGGTCCCTCTTCATGACTTTGCCACCTCAAGACTTGATGTAGACTTTGTATTCCATTTTGTGCATAGTATAATTGTAACACTCCCCCAACGCGACTAGGGAAAACCTTACAAAGTATTTCTTAAATATCTTAAAATCCATATGTCATTTCACAAATTCAACTTCATATTCTTTTTACAGGAGGCAAAATGTGTAGGAAAAGGGCCACCTTTGATTTTTATGTCACCCATATTGAAAAATATGTTTTCGCATGAAATTGCACAAACCAGAAGAATAAGCAACAAGTTCGCGTCATCCACTTGTTCCCCCATGGTACAAAAGTGGCCTAAACCCATTTCTAGGCCAAAACAAGGGGGAAATTAGATTTCATGAAGGGGACCAGGGGCGCGATGCACCTATGGTCTCGCACTATGTAAATTTTCTTGAATTTCTCAAGAATTAAGTGAGGACATTTGGGACTTAACACAACACCTTAATGTACATAAGTACTCGAAAATTCTCCTATTATTTGACCTAAATCTCTCTCTAAACACTCTCAAAATTCTCTCTAAGATCCTCCATCAAGTTCTACTTTCTTGGGGATCAAGCTTCCTCCATTAAAGACAAGGTTTCCAAAAGATTGTTAAGGTTCTTCAATTCTTATGGGTTTTTTCATTCATGGGTTTTTTCATCCACAGAGTCACAAAACAAAATCCTTCAAGTTTCAATATTGATTTTTTATGGGTTCTTTCTAATTATCCTATTAAGCATGAGTTATGTCAAGGTTCCTCATCTATTACATGAAATTGCATGAGTTGATTTCAAGGGTTTTCTTATTATGAAGTTATTTTATGATTATCAAAGTTATGAAAATTATGATACCATGAGTTATTATAAATTAGTGATTTTATGAGATAAATTCGTGATTCTATGTCTAACCTTGAACGATGGTATGTATGACTAAAGTGTGTTCTCTAAGAATGATTCAAGTTGATGACTTTCATTATATTGATGCATAGTCCTTTTAAGTTACATGATTTAAAGTTTGCATGCATTAACCCACCCAATTATTATATCTATGTTTCTAAGGGAGCATGATCTCCTAAGATGACGGTCCAATTGCAAGATATGAAAGTTAAAGTAATGAAACTTTGAATCCCTCTTATGAAAGTTAAAGTTAAAGATGGTAAAAATATAATTCTCATAAAAAAATAGATCCCTTATGAAAAGGATAAGTCCTATATGTTGGATCTAACTTAACACGAGCCACTCTTTATATAAGTTTATGATGAAGCTATGCCTTTAAGTTTATGAATGATTACAATTATGTATATGTTTTGAAATGTATTCCATGGGAATGACTTAGCACCGAATAGGGCATTGTGGTGGGGTTCAGTAAGGGAACCCTAAAACCCACCCTTTATCTCCTTAACTATGTACCACCATAGGAGCCTTTGTAGGATAAGGTAGGCTAGTAGATCCATATGAGCCATATGTTTCATAAAAAATGCATTTATGAAGTTTATGGAGTTCTACCTTGGCATGTAGATTCCTCCTCTCCCAATGAAAGGAGTTCTTTGGCCTTTTACTAATGGAAGGAATTCATTGAATTCCAAGTAGTAGCTCGCTTGGTCTTATATGTTGGTTATGGTCTTCATCCACATAAGTATGATGCAAAGAAGTTATGTTCTATCTTTGATGCAAGTTCTTGATGTGCTATCAAAATACAACACTTTTGATGCTTAAAACTTGGAATTTTGTATGTTCTCATAGCGATGTTAGTAGATTTGATGTGTTTTTATGTTTATTTTGTAGGATTACAGGGTTGGCATGATTTTTGGGCTTAGTGTTCAAAAGTTGTGGAAGTTGTTGATATACGAGACCCTTTACGGGACATAGAAAACTCCACAGGTCGTAGAGTTGGTTTCGTACAAAAATCTAGTGAAGGGTAATTTTCTAAAGTTGAGTCTACGAATATGCAGATGAGACATAGATGTTTCTACGAGTCGTAGACTTGGTGTAGTTCCCTGAGGATCAGAAAATGGGGAGTTCCTGAAAAGTCATCAGAAGAAACCCCTTACGGCCATAAGCCTTTATACGGCTCGTATATGGGTCTCGTAAAGTTTTCCTCAGAGATGCTAAAGAATTCCATGAAGCCCAAACTACAGGCCGTAAAACTTTATACGGCCCATAGAGTCTATCGACCCAGTTTTCCTATTTTATTTTGTTTTGTATTTTAAATACTATAAATAGGTTTGTCTCTTGCCGGGATCAAAAGGTTTGATAAACTTAACTTGTCATTCTGTATGCTACATACTAGAAAAGAATTCGATTATCTAGTATACAAAGTTAGGGAATCATGGGAAACACAATGCCCTAGTTACTCTTCATGTTGATCTCACACTTGTCTTCGTCTAGGATTACTATTCATAGTTTTTACAAAAAAAAAACCTTTGGGGAGATAAGTAGGTTAATCCACCCAACTTGGTTTAAATTCTCCTAAGTCTACCATATTCCCTATGGGATCGACCCTAACCTCTATTAGGTTATAGATCTTAAGAATGACTGCTTTAGCCTTCACAAAGAAGGTGTAGCTTGGACGACATCAATTTTCATTAAAACATTCTCATGCATGGCATACTGAGCTTATATTCTATTGTATATGATTATGCATCTTGTTTATGAAGCTTATTATCTTTTGTTTCATTGCATCCCATATATTAGCCAAAGTACTAGAACATACTGTTTGCCTACATGATATAACTATATATGGACCAGATCTCTTATTCATCCTCCTCTATGCAACTAGCTTGGTTCATAAAGATTATTGAGTGGTGAGTTCTCTATTCTGGGACAATATCCTATTTTTTTCTTGCTTTTAATGAGACACTATCACTTTACTTTCTATATTGAGGCTGAGCCCAGGACATGTCTTGGCCCCTGTCCTACTCATGCTTTAGAAGTGTTGTTCGATACTTATGTTATGGACCTATATGAGATATTAAGCTTTTATGGAGACTTATCCTTTAGTTCTTATCCCTTATATGATGCTATTTGATGTTGTTGATGTTGATAGAATGGAGTTGATCTTCCTAAGTCCCTTTACTTCCCTATGGCTTGATTCATACTTACTGTCTCTTAGTCTTGCATTCTATGTGATCATATAAATCACGTTCCCCTATCTATCCCATAGCGTGAGTCCAAAGTCCCGATCCACTCAGACTTATTTGTTGATGCTTGTTTTATATTTCGCAACCAAGGGTGTACATAAAATATGCTAAGAGACTTGTTTCAATTACCTTTGAGTTTTTCATTTGTTGTGTCATACCTAGGTCATAGGCTTAGGCCATGACAATAATCTTAAAAAAATGCCCTTGTTTCCCACATTTGTTACATAGATCAATTACATTCACCAACTTTCTTGAGTTTCCTTTCTTCATGGACTTTCCATGCTTTCTTTCTATCTTTTTTAACCTTCTAGTCAAGTAGGCCATGTCTTCATCTTCTTCACTGTCATCGCTAGGAGCAACCTTGAGAGCTAGAGACTTGTTTTTCTTCATATCCTTTTTAGAAAAGTTTTGTCGCTTATTAAAATTATGAGTTTGAAGATTGCCAATCAACTCATCCATAGTGAGGGTTTTCAGGTCCTTTGCTTCAGTGGTAGCATCCACCTTGCTTTCCCAATATTTGATAGTACTTTTGATACTTTCCTCACTTATTTATTTGGGTGAATAGGTTCCCCTAAACACCTTAGTTCATATGTGATAGAGGTGAACTTGGTTGCAACTCATGAATAGACTCTCTCCCTTAATAGTGAATTTTTCATATTGAATGGTCAATATGTCCACTTTTGACTCCTTTCACTTTAGTAGTAACTTCATGAGCAATTCTTGAATAGTCTCAGATCTCTTTTACTGATTCACAAAAAGAAATACGATTATATTTATCAGTACCTATCCCACAAACAAGTAGCTTCTTAGCCATATAGTTCTTCTTCGCCTTCTTCCTATTAGCTTTATTGTACTCCCTTTCTATCTTGGGAACAAGTATGGTAACATCATATTCCTCCACTTCATTCATAGGAACATGTAGTCCATTTAACACAATGTTCCATGACTCACTATCTTCATCCATGATATTATCATGCATTCGAGTCTTCCACCATCTATAAAACTGGCCATTGAATCTAGGAGGTCGAGTTGTTAATTGTCCGTCTTCCACATTAGTAAGAGCAGTTGTTACTATAGGATCCTCTCTAGGTTTTAACCTTATAAAGAGCCTTGCTATGATACAAATTGATGGTCTTATTCTCTCATAAATTAACAATTGAACTGGTCCCTTACTAGAGTAAGAACAGAATAATAGCAGCAAGTAAAAAATACAAATATTTTGTTTAAATATCCCCTTGCTCAAGGGAGGAAAAAAATCATAACTTTTCTCATACAATTTCAGTAAGATTCACTATTATGAATGAGTACCAGTGATTATACACTAATGAAATCCTAAGGATTAACCTCTTAGTGTCTTCCCCTTTATAATGATAACCTAGAATCTTCAGTTACTCAGCAACACGCTGCCTACTAACCCAGCCCCCTCCGATCAGTCTAAACTTCAAAATCTATTAGCTAACTCTAGCAATGGATTGCACAAAGAGGAAATGATTCAAGATGAACATCAAGTTCCTTTATAGAGGACTTGGTTTATAAAATGAGCAAAGAAATAACTAAAAACAACAAGATAAAATGATAACAATCTTAAGAAACTTTGTTGTTCTTTGTTGATAATTTTTGGGAGTGTTTTAGAGCCTTATGATAGTGATAAAGTTGATGTGTAAAAGGTTTTTGTGCCCAATGTTGATGGTATATAATAATGATGATCACCTTTTTTTTGAGCAATTCTTTTGGCCAACAGGCCTGCCATAATGCTAAACCTCAAACATTCACAAAAGTGGTTACTGGAAATAAATTATTTATAACAGTCACACTCATTTTACACATAATTAGTTCTAATATGGGATCAGGTCCCATGCCAGATCTTAGAGATTGTTAAATCATCAAAACTTCAAATTAACATATGTCTCCAATTTGTAAACACATACTAAAAGTTTTTAATCTTGCTTATATATTCATGACTTGTAGGGGACTTTAGGTGTCCATGTACTGTATTAATGTGGTACATAATCCAACTACTCACATAATCATTCAATTCATAGGCTTAGATGGACTCGAGTCACTCATCATAAGAACAATAAGTGTATTATTTCCATACCCATATACCTTAATATGCTGGCCTTTCTAGTCATCTTTTAGGATAACACATTAAATATAGAATAATCACAAGTTCATAATTTATGACATCAATCAAATAGATAGTTCAGTAGTTCGAATGTTTGTTCATACAAATAATTATTCAGTCAAAAATCAATAACCCCATGCCGGCCTTTTCTTTTTCTTTTTTCCCTTTTCTTTCTCTGCTCCCCTCCCCCCCAACTTTTCTTCTCCACAGGGTCAATTGACCAGTACTTTCTCACCTTTTCCCCTTTTTTTCTTATTTACTTTTTTTGCCTTTATCTTTCTTTTCATTTTTGCCCTTTTCTTGGTACTTACGTGCATAATTTTTTTTCACTTTTTCTTTTTGGACAACACCCTATAAATAGAGGTATGCTTTTTCATATTTTTCAATCAAAACTGAAATCCACCCTCCAAGTGTCTTTGTGGAGGTATGACTTTTTTCACTTCTTTATTTGTTCATCTTTTTTTTTCTTGTAGGCCAAAAGGGAGAAATATTTATGTTTTGCTGATTATATAACATAAGAATTTAAATTTAAGGTGTGAAGAGATGTAACGATCCCAAAAAGTGTCCGAAATGTGCCTCGAAATTACAAAAATCATAATTTTCATATATCTCAAAATCCATGCACGATAAGAAAATCCACTTCATACTCTTATTCAGGGGGTCATTTTGAGTGAAAAATGGGTCTAACCCCGATTTCTGAGTAAATGATTAGCAATTTCATTTTTCGTAATTTTCGATTTCCATAATCGATCTACTACGGTACCGCGATGCGCAGCCGTTGTGGACCGCTCTAAATCTTGCCTTCGCGATAGGTTAGTGTCACAGACCAGTGTATTTTGCTGCCAGTGATTTTTATCTCGGTCCAAGGCTTTTAGATCTTGGGCCTAAGTGTTCCCAAACGTGAAAATACCTATACTTAGCCATTTTTCACCCTCATATCATTCTAAACATTTCTCAATACTCATTCAAACACTTAGCCAAATATTGTACCCCTAAATTCAAGTCTAAAACCCTTTCCACATCTTAAGGATTGCACTAAAACTTCAAGTTATCCATCTCCAATCTTCATCAAGTTCATCTCCAAAGCTATGGTATGTGGGTTTCTTTCATGGGTTCCTTTCAACCATGATACCCAAGCTTCCTTTTACTTAAAATTGCATGATTTAAAGATGATTTACACATGGGTCTTATTTATTATGAAAATCACTACACACTATATTGGGGTTTATGAAATTGTGATTGTTTTACTATGTTTTGGGCTATGAATCTTTGATCTATCTTAAGATTTGATTATGGATTTTGATGTATATTGCTTGAGGGAGTTACCAAGTGTCTATTGATGGTTTTACATTGGATTTTTTAGCATAATCACACTCATGAATTGCACAATTTTACACTAGCACTACACACCCTCTAAGTGTTTGATAAAATGTCCGATTATGTGTTCTTGAGGAATTATGAGTTGAATGACTATATGACGATGACATGATGATAAGATGATGAGATGATGATGAAATGAATGTATGCATATGGTATTCTCTATATAATGTCGAAATGTGACCATACCCTACTCGAGAGTCCGCGCCAGGTAACCTTGTCAAGGGGTTCGTACCTTGATAAGCTACCGAGGGTTTGTACTCTAGCACCATGGGTGGTAGGATGTACTATCCATTAACCTTTTTGGGTGTTTTTACCCATCAACTTATCGGGAGATTTGTACTCCGGCACCATGGGTGGTAGGGCACGACGATCCACCAACCTATTAGGGGGTTTGTACTCCGACACCATGGGTGCAACGATCTACTAACCTACTGACGTGGTTTTTACCTCAATCACCAAGGGTGGTAGGGTGTGACAATCCACCAATAGTCTAATGGTCTCTTCTTACACATATGTTATGTCCTATGTAAGCATGTGTTACTAAAGCATTAATCATACATGTCATATTGTTACTATGCTAGCTATTGTTTATCTCTTTGCATTTTGACTATGGTTCCTATCTCTTGTTGCATTGCATCCTACATACTTAGTACATTTAAATGTACTAATGCATACTCGATGCCTACATGATGTCACCATGTATGAACTGGAGCATCACTTGATCCTCCTCCTCCACATAGTTTGTTGAATTGTCCTACAAGCTTGTTGGTGAGTCCTCCATTTCAGGGACATTGCTTATGATCTGTTGCTATGTATTAAGACTATCTTTCTTTGGTTATGTATTGACTATGTGGGTAAGCCCAGTTGCTTGTCTTGCCCATACTCTTCTCTATGTATTAGAGGTGTTGTTGGACATGATATGTAACTATGCTATAAGTCTTGACTGTCTTTTTCTTGATGTTATGATATGAAAGTTTACCCTCAGTCCCAATTTCCCTTGTTTATGCTTTCATATTATTGTTGTTTTAAATGCTTCCGCGACCAAGGATGTGTAATGATAAGCCATGAGGCTTATTGGGGTCCCTTTGGGTTCCCCATTCGCTGGTCCTGAATAGGCCCTAGGCTTGAGTCGTGACAAATATGGTATCAGAGCAATAGATTGTTAGATCCTCGGAGTCCAATGATTAGAATCCCATTCGCGGTTATATTGTGCAGTACAACTATGAGCAGGAGGCTATGAGACGTTTTAGAAAATATTTCTCTTCTTCATATTCTAAGTCGTGCTATAGAGTTGAAGTAAGCTTTCCTCCCCTAACGCTTGTTCTTTGCTATATCAGATCATGTCTAACACGAGAGGAAGACGAGCCTACACACCTGAGGAGCAACTGGCCAATGGAGAGATTAGGGATGCTCTCACATTGCTTGCACAAGTGGTGGCTAATTAAGCCAATCAAGGGGCCCAATCCTCTTATGCTCCTATACTGGCCTCTCGGGTGAGAGACTTTATGAGAATGAATCCCTTGGAATTCTATATGTCAAAGGTGAGTGAGGACCCTCAGTAATTCATTGATGATGTTTACAAGATTTTGTCCATCATGGGTGTGAGTTCAGAGGATAAGACGATGTTGGCAGCCTAACAACTTAAAGAGGTATCTCAAATATGGTACAACCAATGGAAGGAAGAGAAGGGAGTCAACTATGTGGTGCTTTGGGAGGAGTTCAAGGTGGCCTTCCTTAATCAATTCTTCCCCCTTAAACTTAGGGAAGCTAAGTTGGTGGAATTTATGAATTTGAGATAAGGGTCCATGAGTGTGAGGGAGTATGCCCTCAAGTTCAATCAACTTTCGAAATATGCTCCAAACTTGGTGGCCGACTCAAGTTCTAGGATGAACAAATTTATGATGGGTGTGTCCGACTTGGTTAGTGAGGAGTGCCGGTCTACCATGTTGATTAATGACATGGACTTGTCACGTTTGATGACCTATGCCGAGCAAATAGAAGGGGAGAAATTGAGAAAGAGGAGGGGTCATGAAGCTAAGAGGGCCCATATCGAGGGTAAGTTCCAAAAGGGTGGTCGGATCCATCAAAGCGAAGGGTCTTCTCATGCTTCTAATAGGGATTTGTGAATAACTTCCTAAGGACCCAAGGTGTTAGTGTTGTGGTTCTTAATGAGGTGTGTCCTAGGTGTAGTAAGGGTCATAAGAACCCACTCTTGAAAGATACTAATGCATGCTTTGGTTATGGGCAGGTGGGTCATAAAAAAGTGGATTGCCCTCGAAATCACAGCAAAGGAAAAGAGGTTCATCCGCAAGGTGCTAATGCAGTTCCTTTGGGGAGAGGTGGCCAATAAGATGGTACCCCAAGGCATAATCGGATTTATTCTTTGTATGGAAGGCAAGGGGTGGATGAGGTCCCCGATGTCGTTACTAGTATTGCCAAAAAGCTCCATGTTGACCCCGAGTAGTTGCATGAGTCATATGAGGTGTCTACTCCTATTGGTGCATCTATTGTTGCTAGAAAAGTTTATAGAAGTTGTCCTATTTGCATCTTGCATAAAATATTGCCTTGTGATCTTGTTGAGTTAGACATGGTTGATTTTGATATTATTCTTGGGATGGATTGGTTGCATGCATATTATGTTTCTATTGATTGTAGAACCTGTAGCGTCAAATTTCAATTTCCAAATGAACCCATTCTTGAGTGGGAGAGTCTAGATGTGGTGGTCAAGGGTAGATACATTTCTTGCATTAAATCTCATAAGTTGATCTCTAAGGGGTGTCTTTACCATCTTGTGAGGGTTAAGGATGTGGAGTCTAAAGTCCTTCCCCTAAAGTCGGTTCTAATTGTAAATGAGTTTCTTGATGTCTTCCCAAATGATCTTTCCAGTGTTCCTCCCGAAAGGGAAATGGACTTTGGCATAGACCTCCTCCCCGATGCTCAACCTATTTCTATTCCCCCTTACTGTATGGCCCCAACGGACTTGAAGGAGTTGAAGGAGAAATTAAGAGACTTGTTGGAGAAGGGGTTCATTAGGCCTAGCCAATTGCTTTGGGGTGAACCGGTGTTGTTTGCAAAAAAGAAGGATGGGTCTCTTAGGATGTATATTGACTATCGGTAACTCAATCATCAAGAATTGGTATCCTTGGAAGAGGATACCAATTCTTGATGGTAAAAAAGATCCTTGATAAGGCCCATAACTCTTCTTATTCTATCCACCCCGGTTCCACCAAAATGTAAAGAGATTTGAGAGAGGTATATTGGTGGGGAGGCATGAAACGGGACATTGCCAAATTCCTTTATGGTTGTCATACTTGTCAACAAGTCAAAGCCGAGCATCAAAGGCTGGGTGGCCTGACCCAAGACATAAAGATTCCTACTTGGAAGTGAGAGGTGATTAATATGGATTTTGTGGTTGGGCTGCTCAAGACTAAAAAAGGTTTTGATTCTATTTGTGTTGTGGTTGATAGGATGACAAAATCGACTCACTTCCTACCAGTTAAGACCACACATGGGGCTGAAGATTATGCAAGGTTATACATCTATGACCTATTGAGGTTGCATGGGATTCCTTCCATTATATAGGATCATGATGCTCAATTTAACCAAGATTTTTGGAGGTCCTTCCAAAGGGGTCTTGGTACTAAAGTTAAGCTTTTTACTGCCTTCCATCCTCAAACAAATGGCCAAGCCCAAAGGACCATCCATACTCTTGAGGATATTCCTAGAGCATGTGTGTTGGAGCTTAAAGGTAGTTGGGACGATCATCTTCTGTTCATTGAGTTTGCCTACATATGGCTCCTTTTGAGGCACTTTATAGTACAACCATCAAGAATTGGTATCCTCTTCCAAGGATTGATGATTTGTTTGATCAATTACAAGGGGCTAGCCATTTATTTAAGATTGATCATTGGTCCAGGTATCATCAAGTGAAGGTGAGGGAGTGTGATATTCCCAAGACAACTTTCCAGATAAGATATGAGCATTACGAGTTTGTTGTGATGTCTTTTGGATTGTCCAATGCACAGGCCATCTTTATGGACCTAATGAATAGGCTTTTTAAACCCTCCTTGATTTCTTTGTTGTAGTCTTCATGGAGGCGAAGCATAGGGCTCATTAGAGGGTTGTGTTGCAAAGATTGAGGAAGGAGAAATTGTACACTAAATATGAAAAGTGTGAATTTTGGTTGAAGGATGTTGCCTTCCTAGGACATGTGGTGTCGGGGGATGGTATTAAGGTGGATCCTTAGAAGACCGGTGTGATTAAAAATTGGCCTAGACCATTGAACCCAACGGACATTAGGAGCTTCTTAGGCGTAGCGGGCTATTATCGGAGGCTTATGACTGGGTTCTCTTTTATTGCTTCCCCTATGACAAAATTGACTCAAATGAAGGCTAAGTTTGTGTGGACCAATAAATGTGAGAGGAGCTTCCGAACATTGAAAGATAAGCTTGTGTCCACTCTTATATTGTCACTACAGGATGGGCTTGAGGGATTTGTGGTGTATTATGATGCTTCTAGAGTTGGTTTGTGTGCTAATGCAAAATAGTAAGGTGATAGCCTATGCTTCTAGGCAACTCAAAGTGCATGAAAAGAACTACCTTACTCATGATCTTGAATTGGCCGTCGTGGTATTTGATTTGAAAATTTGGTGTATGGGGTGCATGCTAATGTGTTCACCGATCACAAGAGCCTCCAATATATCTTTAATCAAAAAGATCTCAACTTGAGACAAAGAAGGTGTCTAGAACTTCTGAAGGATTATGATATGAGTGTGCATTACCATCCCTGTAAGGCAAATATGGTGGCAGACGCCTTGAGTAGGGTGTCTATGGGTAACCTAGCTCATGTTGATGGTGGTGATAAGGAGATGACTAGGGAAGTGCATCGGCTGGCTAAATTGGGGGTTAGATTAGAGGACGTTGGCGATGGTGATGTTGTTGTTGTGGATGGTTCTAAGTCTTCTTTAGTTGATAAGGTGATGACAAACAAGATCTTAATCCTTTCTTGTTAGAATTGAAAGCCTTGGTGAAAGAGGGCAAGGTAGAGTTTTTCTCCCAAGAGGGAGATGGTGCCCTTAGGAACCAAGGTAGGTTGTATGTATTATGTGTTGATGGCTTGGTAAAAAAGATCCTTGATAAGGCCCATAACTCTTCTTATTCTATCCACCCCGGTTCCACCAAAATGTAAAGAGATTTGAGAGAGGTATATTGGTGGGGAGGCATGAAACGGGACATTGCCAAATTCCTTTATGGTTGTCATACTTGTCAACAAGTCAAAGCCGAGCATCAAAGGCTGGGTGGCCTGACCCAAGACATAAAGATTCCTACTTGGAAGTGAGAGGTGATTAATATGGATTTTGTGGTTGGGCTGCTCAAGACTAAAAAAGGTTTTGATTCTATTTGTGTTGTGGTTGATAGGATGACAAAATCGACTCACTTCCTACCAGTTAAGACCACACATGGGGCTGAAGATTATGCAAGGTTATACATCTATGACCTATTGAGGTTGCATGGGATTCCTTCCATTATATAGGATCATGATGCTCAATTTAACCAAGATTTTTGGAGGTCCTTCCAAAGGGGTCTTGGTACTAAAGTTAAGCTTTTTACTGCCTTCCATCCTCAAACAAATGGCCAAGCCCAAAGGACCATCCATACTCTTGAGGATATTCCTAGAGCATGTGTGTTGGAGCTTAAAGGTAGTTGGGACGATCATCTTCTGTTCATTGAGTTTGCCTACAACAACAGCTACCATTCTAGGATCGGTATGGCTCCTTTTGAGGCTCTTTATGGTAGGCATTGTAGATCACCAGTGGGGTGGTATGAGGTTGGTGAGGTGGCCTTGTTAGGACCACATATGGTTATGGAGGCTCTTTAGAAGGTTAGGATGATTAGAGAAAGGTTGAAGACGTCCCAAAGCCATCAAAAGTCTTATGCTGATGTGAGGAGAAGGGAACTTGAATTCAAAGTTAATGATTGGGTCTATTTGAAGGTGTCACCCATAAAGGGTGTAGCCCATTTTGGTAAGAAGGGAAAGTTGAGCCCAAGATATGTAGGTCCTTATATGGTGATGAGAAGGGTTGGCAAGGTAGCTTATGAGTTGGAATTGCCTAGGGAAATGAATTTGGTTCATTCGGTGTTTCATGTATCTATGTTGAGGAAATGTATGGGTGATCAGAATACTATTGTGCTTATTGATGTTGTGGATGTGGTTGAAGATAATATGACATATGAAGAGGTTCCGGTTCAGATTTTGGATAGGCAAGTGAAGAGTTGAGAAACAAAGAGGTGACTTCCGTTAAGGTCCTTTGGAGGAATCAACAAATTGATAGTGCTACTTGAAAGGCCGAAGCGAACATGCAAAAGTCATATTCTACTCCACTCAAGCTTAAGGTATTGATCCAAGTACTTTATATGATCTCAAGTCTTAAGTTCAGCCCTCATGTCACTACATATGTTCATGTTTAAATTAACAAGTTCATTATGATTTTACACTTATGATGAGATTTTTGAAATGATGTTTAAGTGCATTGTTGCATCTCTATGTGGGTTGAAATTATCATGTTTGTGTCCCTCATATACGTCTCTTTGACATTCGGGGACGACTGTTCCCAAGGGGGAAGATATTGTAACGACCCCAAAAAGTGCCCAAAAATATGCCTCGGAAGTGCTCGAAAACGTAATTTTTATATATCTCAAAATTCGCGCACGATGTCATAAATCCGACTTCATATTCTGATTTAAGGGGTCATTTTGAGTGGAAAATGGATCTAACCCTGATTTAAGAGCAAATAATTGGCAATTTTATTTTTCATAATTTCTAATTTTCAGAATTGATCCGTGATGGTACCGCGATGCGTAGCCATCACGAACCTATGTAAATCTTGCCTTCACAACAGGTCCGCATCGCGGACCAGACGCGGACCTATATATTTTGCTGCCAATGATTTTTATCTTGGTTCAAGGCTTTGGGTCTTGGGGCAAAGTGTTCTCAAACATGAAAATACCTATACTTAGCCATTTTTCACCCTCATATCATTCTAAAAATTTCCCAATACTCATTCAAACACTTAGCCAAACATTGTACTCCTAAACTCAAGTCTCAAAACCCTTTCTGAATCTTAAGAATTACACTTAAGCTTCAAGTATCCATCTCCAATCTTCATCAAGTTTATCTCCAAAGCTAAGATATGTGGGTTTCTTTCATGGGTTCCTTTCGCCCATGATACCTAAGCTTCTTTTACCTTAAAAATTGCATGATTTAAAGATGATTTACACATGGGTCTTATTTATTATGAAAATCACTACATATTATGTTAGGGTTTATGAAATTGCGACTGTTTTTACTATGTTTGGGCTATGAATCTTTGATCTATCTTAAAATTTGATGATGGATTTTGATTTATATTGTTTGAGGGTATTATCAAGTATCTATTGATGATTTTACATTGGATTTTCTAGCATGATAACACTTATGAATTGCATGGTTTTACACTAGCACTACATACCCTCTAAGTGTTTGATAAAATGTCTGGTTATGGGTTCTTGAGGAATTGAAGGTCTAATACACGTCTTATGAGTTGAATGACTATATGATAATGAAATGAATACATGTATATGGTATTCTCTATATAGTGTTGGAATGTGACCATCCCCTACCCGGGGGTTGTGCGCCAAGTAACCTTGTCAAGGGGTTCGTACCTTGATAACCTATCGGGGGTTTGTACTCCGGCACCACGGGTGGTAGGGTGCGACTATCAATCAATCTTGTTGGGGGTTTGTACCTATCAACCTATTAGGGGTTTGTACTTTAGCACCACGAGTGGCAGGGTGCAATGATCCACCAACCTATACGGGGGTTATACCTCAATCACCAAGTGTGGTAGAGTGTGGCGATCCACCAATAGTCTAATGATCTCTTCTTAAACATATGTTATGTCCCATGTAAGCATGTGTTACTAAAGCATTAATCATACATGCCATATTGCCACTATGCTAGCTATTGTTTATCTCTATGCATTTTGACTATGGTGACTATCTCTTATTGCATTGCATCCTACATTCTTAGTACATTCAAACGTACTAACGCATAATCTATGCCTACATGATATCACTATATAGGAACCTGAGCATCGCTTGTTCCTCCTCTTCCTTCACGTGGCTAGTTCGATTGTCCTACAAGCTTGTTGATGAGTCCTCTATTTTAGGGAAGTTGCTTATGATCTCTTGCTATGTATTAAGACTATCTTTCTTTGATTATGTATTGGCTATGAGGGTGAGCACGGTTGCTTGTCTTGGCCCCTGTTCTTATCTACGTAGTAGAGTTGTTGTTAGACATGATATGTATCTATATTATGAGTCTTGACTCTCTTGTTTCTTGATGTTATGATATGAAAGTTTACCCTAAGTCCCAATTTCCCTTGTTTATGCTTTCCTATTATTGTCTTTTAAATTGTTTATGCAACCAAGGATGTGTAATAATATGCCATGAGGCTTGTTTAGGGTCCCTACGGGTTCCCTATTCGTCGGTCACGTCTAGGCCCTAGGCTTGGGTCGTGACAAGAGATGTGTTCAACATCTCTGCATTGAGATGACCGATTTGAGGCTTTATAATATTCCAAATGTTTAAACATATGAGATCACCAATTCAAGATTTTACAATATTCCAAATATTTAACACATGAGATTACCAATTCAAGGCTTTACAATGTTCCAAATGTTTAAACATATGAGATCACCAATTCGAGACTTTACAATATTCCGAATGTTTAAACATATGAGATCATAGTTCTAGGCTTTACAAGAATCCAAATGCTTAAACATACGGCGTAAAGAGACCATCTTAAGATGCAAAGGGACAATTTTTGTCCATCTTAAGGCATAAAAATTTGGAGATCCTTTTAAAGATAAACCTACAAAAAGGGCCAGCTTAAAGTGCGAAGTGACAAATTTTGTCCACCTTAAGGCGTGGAAATTTAGAGTTCCTTTTAAGGATAAGCCCCCACAAAGGCCAGCTTAAGATGCAAAGGGACAAATTTTATCCACTTTAAGACATGAAAATTTAGAGATTCTTTTAAGGATAATCTTGTGAAAAGGCCAGCTTAAGGTGCAAAGGATAAATTTTATCCACCTTAAGGCATGAAAATTTAGAGATCCTTTTAAATTTGTTGCAAACAGAGTGGCACACCCAGTGGGACCATCTCTACCTCTCATCTCAACTTTTCAAGCATCAAAGGATGTTAAAATGGCTTCTAAGAAGATCAACTCCCAATCAGCTTTCTCTGAGGCTGCTGATTCCAAGTTCTCTATTGAAGTAAGGACAAAAATTACTTCAAGTGACATCCACATCAATTCTTGTTTTTGGATCTTCAACTCCAAAAGGAGCAAGCTCCTTCACAAATGATTTAAATGGAGGAAGTAGTATTGCCGAAAGGGATGAAAAGGCTTTACTTCACTTGAGCTTCCTGGATCCAAGAACAATTGTAAAGAAAGAATTACATGATGTGAGATCTTTGAAGATCGACTTGCACAAGAACTCATACTACTTTCTGGCATCATCTATGACTATGCAAGCAGTGGTAACTGATGCTTCATCTATGGAGGGACAACTAGCAAGCTTGATTAAAGCAATTGAAGACTTGACAAAGTGCATGCATGAACAAGATGCTAAACTTCTCAAGCTGACAAACATGATGGGTAACATGATTGAGAGAGGATCAAATCAAGCACCGATGAAGCTTTGTGGAATTCAAGACAAAGAAGAGTCTTGCATAAAGCAAACAAAGACCAAAGAGATTCATCTCTCCATCGAAGGTTTGATTCCTATTGATCAATTGAAGGACTTAATCATAGAGACTATCAAAGATAAATCTGAATCCCCATCTAAATTTTTCTTTACATATACAAAGCTATACACATAAAGGATCGATAATTTGGAGATGCCTAAGGGTTATCAACCTTCTAAGCTTCAACAATTTGATGGCAAAGGAAATTCGAAACAACATATAATGCATTTTATTGAAACTTGCGATGATGCTGGAACATATGGTGATTATCTCATTAAACAATTTGTTCAATCTCTCAAAGAAAATGCCTTTGATTGGTATACAAATCTAGAACCTAGTTCTATAGATTGCAGGGAACAGTTAGAGCAAGAGGTCCTCAATTGTTTCTATAGCACAAGACGTGCCGTCAGTATGGTCGAACTTACAAAGGATCGCCAACGTGAAGATGAGCTAGTTGTTGACTTTATCAATCGCTGGAGAAATTTGAGCCTCAAATGCAAAAATCGCCTTACTGAAACTTCTAGTATTGAAATGTGCATCCAAGGAATGAAATGAGATCTCCACTATATCTTGCAAAAATCAAAGTCTAATACATTTGAAGAGTTCGTAACTCGTGTGAATAAGATAGAATTAAGCATGACCATAAGAAGAGATCAACGTCTCTTGTCTATGGGCCCTAGGAAGATGAAGATATAGAAGAACTCTAAAGTGGGGGTTAATGATGCTACCTTTTATGTGAATTTCTAATCAGGGGTGCTATTTCATAACCTTTTTTTTGTAATTTTATTCAAGAATATAATTTAAATAAAGATAGTATTTCTTTCGTTTTTAATTAGATATGTTAGAACAAAAAAATTAGATTATTTAAAAACTATACGAAAAAATTATAAATTGCAGATTTTTTAAAATACTTATATAATCAAAAAAAGAATTTTAAAATATTAATTAAAGTTGATATTATTTGACTCTTAAGAAAATTATGACAAATTTTTGTTATGTTTATTGAAATTTCCAAAATGTGTGGAATATTGATTGGTTGAAATTTCCAAATAGAAAATGTAGCCTCTTGTGGAGTTTTGACCTCCATTTCAAGCTTACTTTTTGTGTGGATTCCGTGGTGAGCACCCAGCAACCAATATTGTCCAGACACAGGTAAGAAACAATAATTTGCTTTGTCTTGCATCTGTCTAGTTTCTCTTTCTCATTGTTTAGATTTAAGATGGAATTTTCGCCTACAATTTCAATGTGGTATCCCCAAAATTTTTTCACCCCAAAAAACCACCTTTTTCCTCAGATTTTCCTCTTCCACAGGTTCGCATTAATCCTTCACGCAGGCGCACCATCACACTTCAAGTTGCTTACAAGATGACACAAAACCCAGGTGACAATTTTTAGCAGAATTACAATGTGGTTTTCGAGTTTAACAAAATAGGATCTGCAGGAAATGTTCTAGTGTTTATAACAATCAAGAGATTTCCTTATTCGTTTATATATGTAAGTAGTTCATATGATTGACTGAAATAGGCGAAATGAGCCTTGTAATAATACAATGTAATCCCAAGTAATCTTTGAAGCCAACTATGTCACTTCTAGAAATGCATCTGGATTACTTGATATTTAGAATGGACGCACATCTGATACTGCTCCACTGACTGGTTGGTTGGCTGGATAACTTTTATTCGAGAATAATTGGGGGTAATCATGTTTGTTTGTGTAATGACCTCAATTCTTAATTTACAATGTTAACATAGATTTGGGAAAAATTTTGTGGTTTTATTGAATTGCAAAAGCTGAATTTCAAATATATGATAACAAAAATAATAGAAACTGTTCAACTCCACTGGATAGTAGCACCTGAAGTAGGAAGAGAGTAATATCATGATAAGAAGAACCTGAGATAGAAGAGGGAGAAGAATGAGGAAGAAGATTGAAGAGAGAGAAGGTGAACGTGTGACTTGAGTTCACCCGAAAGTTAGTTAACCCTGTAGCTAGGCTGTTGGTGGTTATATCCATTTCAGCAATGCGAAGCAATCCTGACCTTCGAATCTAATTTAACTGGAATTAAATCCTGGCCCTCTGCGTGTTACTTATAATTCATACTTGATCAAAGTGATGTTGAGCTCATAACAGTTTGTTTTTCAAAAGCAAAAGCCATGGTTATTTTTATCTTAATAGAATGTTATTTTATTCTGGAACAGAAGAGGAGATCAATTCTGTTTTGTTTTAAGTATGGATGAGGACTCCCAACTTTGCGGTCCCACCAACATTCTTTTGGCCATATGGATGAGAAAAGTGTTATCGTTAAGCACACTTCGAGGTTACCATGATGTGAACTAACTCATGCTCAGCAACGAAATCTGTAGTTAATCAATCTAAACTTTCTCTGCCATAGTGGTTCAGTTGTGTAACTAGTACTGCTCCCTGGGCTAGTACAGTCACTTCCAATCTCAGTGCCTAAAAGCTGGGTAGCTAGTGCCGAATTAACTGCAGCAATTTTGTTAAATTTAGCAGACACTTTGTTTCCAGGAGTCATTCTGGGATCTACGCTGTATCCATAACTAATGCTTGGAATAAAAAAGAGAGTCAACCTGATTGAGTCACAACACATAATCCAGGGATTTTTGACAACTTTTGGTGAAAGCTTTAGTACTCTTCATTTTCTATGCGGAAGCCTCATATCAATTGAAAACTCTACAATAAACTCATCAATCTGCTTATAGTGGAGAGGCAATGCTGATCCCTTGACAACTAATGACATATTCCGTGACATTCTTCTGTCTACTTACACATGCACGTGTCCTGGTGTTCAGCAGCTGTGCAGAAGAAAATTTCAGTGCTGAACCAACACAATGAGAAATTAGTTGGAGTGTTGCATGATACTGGATCTATGGAGATTGTGATCTTGTGTCATGGATTCAGATCCTCAAAGGTTTGAACTGTTCCCCTTTTACTATGGTTCTTGTGCTTCATTAGCTGTTCTGTTGCTTCCTTGAATTTTATACTAAAGTCCTCTAGTTCAAAGCCACAGACATAAGTTTCAAAAAGTAAGTTGCCTCGGTTGTTTTAGATTATGCAGTATGCTGTGACATATCTGACCTCATCTCCGCCAATGCATCTTGAGCAGCAATAGTGTGTGTGTGAAATCATCCAAACAAAATAAGTGAATAAAAAGAGAAGGTATCAGTTATTAATTAATTAAAGAATTACCTAGTATATTTTGCTATGGGAGGTGGCAGGTATCTCATGGAATAAATTGAGGTGCACACAAGCTGGCACAAACATCATGGTTATCAAAAACAATTAATTGAAGAATGAATTCGTGGCTGAGGGTTTTAGGAAACAGCCTCTCTACTTCTATGAGGTAGCGGTAAGGTCTGCGTACGATCTACCCTCCCCAGA
>JAOTQR010006969.1:0-18514 GCA_025774065.1 Solanum ossicruentum | reverse complement strand
TGTGTACAAGCCAAGTCTAAATAGAGTCTTGAGGATCGGTACGGAGATGTCTGTACTTATCTTTAAGAGGCTATGAATACTATTAGGAAATTTCTTTTAATTCATTTTCTCATATCGTGCGTAGTTATTTTCGTTAGTAATAAGTGGTTCCTATCTTCTCCTGACAGATGGCAAGGATTAGAGCTACTACTACTGCTAGTAGAGGTGAGGCTATGATCGAGACAATTGCTGAGACCCCAGCTAGAGGTAAGGGGAGGGATCGAGCTAGAGGTCGTGCTCATGGAGTGACGTCAGTAAGAGGGCGTGCTCGAGGAGTAGCACGAGTTAGATGGCAGGATAGATGGGCTTCTCTAGAGTCGCAAATAGAGGTTAATGAGGATCAGGCCCTTCTAGAGCCCATAACTTCACCTTTACTTCAGGACACTCTGTTGAGGATGAAGGGTATGCTCGAAAACCTCACTTAGGGGGGTGGTACGATAGGCACGCAGGGAATTTCGCAACCGAGAATGGAAGAACATACTTCAGGGCAATATCAGGGTGTAGTTCATCAGAATCAGGTAAGGCAGCCCTTAGTGGTCCCTGCACCAGCTAATAGGGTACAAACCACTCTGGAGGCAGTCTTAGTTACAGATAATCAGCTTAGTTATGAAAGATTTCAAAACATGAGACCACCTCAATTTCAGGGAAGTAAGAACGAGGACGCCCATGAATTTTTGACTTTATGCCATGAGATGCTAGATGCAATGGGGTTAGTTGATCAGCGTGGTGTCCGTTTTGTGACACTCCAGCTCCGTGGACCAACAAGGGAGTGGTGGAGGACTTATGTAGCATGTAGACTAGCTGGATCCCCTCCAGTGGATTGGGGTGTGTTCTCGAATGCTTTTAAAGAGCGCTTCATTCCTTAGAGTGTGCGAGAAGAGAGCCGATTGAGGTTTGAGGACTTAAGTTAGAGAGGTATGACTGTCACGGAGTATGAAGCCTGTTTTTGTCAATTATCCCGACATTCCTTAACTATGATTCCAAATGAGGGGGAGAGAGTCCGTAGATTTTTGAGAGGTTTAAACTTCTCGATTAGATCCTATATAGTCAGAGCAGCTCGTGAGGGGGCTTTTTTCAATCTATTGTGAGCATTGCCAAGGAGGCAGAGTTGCTGGTTCGATAAGAATTCAGAGATCCTAAGAAGGCTCGTATTACGGGTCAATTTTCTGGTACTTCATTAGGAGGTAGGGGTTCGTATAGGAGTGGTGGATCTTCCAGACGACATGGTCCGGTACATGCTTCTATGCCAATAGCTGAGCATGGACAGATGTCTCGAGGGTCCCATAGTTTTACCCGCAGTGGTTATAGTAGAGTTTCGATGGACAATAGTCCTCTACACCGAGGTCTTGTTATAGATATAGGGATCCAGGACATGTGATTCGACAATGCCCCTTTCAGACTTATTTGGGACCCCATCCTACTAATTCGGCAGCTCCAGTTAGAAATTCAGCCCACCGTCCAGAGGTCGGGGCAGGGGTCAAACTGCTAGAGGTGGCAGGACTCTAGATAGTGGTACTTTGGTTCCACGTGGTGGAGATCGAGGTGTAGCTCAGGTGGGGGGTGGAAGAGGAGCTCAGTTCTATGCGTTTCCTGGAAAACCCGAGGCGGAGGCCTCAAATACAATTATTACAGGTATTGTTCCAGTCTGTCATCGGCCTGCTTCTATGTTATTTGATCCTGGATCTACCTACTCTTATATGTCTACGTACTTTTTATCTGGGTTTGAGTTATTATGTGACCGGCTGTCCGTGCCCGTGCATGTTTCTACACCAGAAGGTTAACCTATAGTAGTGGATCGGGTATATCGATCTTGTCTTGTTTCTTTGGCTGGGTATGACACTTGGGTAGATATGATTATTCTGCATATGGTGGATTGATGTTATCTTGGGGATGGATTGGCTTTCTCCCTATCATACTATCCTTGACCGCTTTGCAAAAACTATGACTTTAGCCTTGCTCAGTGTACTAAAAATTGAGTGGAAGGGTGATAGTGGTTCTTATCCTAGTAAAGTTATATCCTACATTCATACCTAGAAATTGATTGATAAGGGGTGTTTGTCTTACTTGGCTTTCATTCGAGATACTAGTATTGAACCACCTTCTATAGAGTCTATCCCTGTGGTTCAGGAGTTTGATGATGTGTTTCCCACTGACCTTCCATGTGTTCCACCTGGTAGGGATATTGAATTTCCCATTGACCTAGAGCCAGGCACTAAGCTCATCTTCATTCCTCCATATAAAATGGCTCCAGCTGAATTGAAAGAATTAAAGGAGCAACTCCAAGACTTGTTAAGTAAAGAATTTATTCTCCCTAGCGTGTCACATTGGGGTACCCCAATCCTGTTTATGAAAAGGAAAGACGGGTCTATGAGGATGTGTATAGAGTACATACAGTTAAATAAGGTAACTATCAAGAACAAGTACCCTCTTCCCCGTATTGATGACTTATTTGATCAGGGGGCGACTGTATTTTCTATGATTGACTTAAGGTCTGGTTATCATCAGTTGAGGATTAGGGCATCAAATATTCCGAAGATAGCTTTTCGAACTCATTATAGCCACTATGAATTTTTGGTGATGTCCTTTGGGTTGACTAACGCCCTTGCAGCGCTTATGGAGTTTATGAATAGGGTGTTCCATCCGTACTTAGATTCTTTTCTGATAGTATTCATCGGTGACAGCTTGGTGTATTCCAAGTTTGAGGCTGATCATGCTAGTCACTTCAGGATAGTGTTACAAAGGTTGAGGGAGGAAAAACTATATGCAAAATTCTCCAATTGTGAGTTTTGGCTTGATTCGATGGTGTTCTTAGGGCATGGTGTCTAAAGAGGGGATCAGAGTAAATACGACTAAGGTTGAGGAAGTTAAAGGTTGGTCGAGGCCAACTTCAGCTACTGAGATTCGTAGTTTTGTGGGGTTAGCAGGGTATTATAGGCGGTTTATTCAGGGTTTTTCTTCTATTGCATCCCCACTAACTAGACTAACTCAGAAGAATGCATCCTTTCATTGGATTAGTGAGTGCGAGGCAAGCTTCCAAAAGCTCAAAACCTTATTGACTTCAGCTCCTATTTTGACGCTACTTGATGCTTCAAGAGTTGGATTAGGTGGTGTATTGATGCAAAAAGGAAAAGTTATTGCCTATACGTCTAGACAGTTGAAGGTTCATGAGAAAAACTACCCTACTCATTACTTAGAGTTAGCGGCTATGGTTTTTGTGCTTAAGCTGTGGTATCACTATTTATATGGTGCACATTGCGAGGTCTTCACTGATCATAGGAGTCTTCAGTATATTTTCAGTCAAAAAGATCTAAACTTGAGGCAATATAGGTGGATAGAGTTACTAAAGGACTATGATTTAACCATCCTATACCATCCAGGGAAGGCGAATGTTATGGCTAACGCCTTGAGTGGAAAGACTTCTATCATTGGGAGTCTAGCCTCCATTCGAGTGGAGGAGCGACCTTTGGTCAGGGATGTTCAGCGTCTAGCGAATGGCCTAGTCGGGTTATAGCTTTCTGACGAGGGGGGCATACTTACTTTCCTTGAGGCTCCTTCTTACTTGATGGACCAGATTCGAGAACGTCAGTTTGAGGACGAGAAGTTGTGCCTTATCAGAGACAAAGTGACTAGAGGAGAGGCTAAGGAAGCAATGCTTGATCTTGATGGTGTTTTAAGAATTGGAGGTCGAGTCTGTGTGCCTAAGGTAGGTGATTTAATTAGATTGATTCTTGAGGAGGCTCACTGTACTCGTTATTCTATTCATCCAGGAGCAGTGAAGATGTATCATGACCGAAGTCAACACTATTAGTAGTGTGGTATGAAGAAGGATATTTCAGAGTTTGTGGCTAAGTATTTGACTTGTCAGCAGGTTAACTGTGAGCACCAATGGCCTGCAGATGAGTTTCAGAGGCTGCCCATTCCTACATGGAAGTGGGAGCAAATCACTATGAATTTTATGGTAGATTTGCTTACAACTGTGTGCGGTTATGATTCTATCTGGGTAGTCGTGGATCGATTAACTAAGTTTGCCCATTTCATTCTTGTCAAGGTTAAGTATACAACAGAGAAATGGTGTGCCCATTTCTATCATTTCTAATTGGGGTTCAGTTTTCACGTCATACTTTTGGAGGGCCTTGCAGCATGGTCTGGGTACTTAGCTGGATATGAGCTCAGTGTTTCACCCTCAGACAGATGGACAGTCTGAGCATACGATTCAGATGTTGAAGGACATGTTGCGAGCATGTGTGATTGATTTTGGTACCCTTTGGGACCAACACTTGCCCTTACCAGAGTTCTTCTACAATAATAATTATCACTCCAGTATTCAGATGGCTTCATTCGAGGCATTGTATGGTAGGCAGTGCAGATCTCCGATTGGTTGGTTTGATTCTTCTAAGACAGACTCATTAGATACAGACTTTCTGAGAGATGCTGTGGAGCAGGTCCGAATGATTTAGGGTAGATTGTTGACGGCCCAACGTTGACAAACGAGTTATGCAGATAGGAGAGTCCGAGCATTAGAGTTTATGAAGGACGATCACGTTTGGCTCAAAGTATCACCCATAAAGGGTGTGATGCAGTTTGGGAAGAAGGGCAAGCTTAGCCCTCGATTTATTGGCCCATTTGAGATTTTGGAGAGAGTTGGAGAGGTGGCTCATAGACTGGCCTTGCCACCTAGCTTATCATTCGTGCATCCTGTGTTTCATGTCTCTATGCTCCGAAAGTATGTGCTCGATGAGTCTCATATACTCTTATTCGATCTAGTGGCATTGAATCCGAACTTGTTGTTTCAGGAGGAGCCTATTGCTATTTTGGATAGACAGGTTCACAAGCTTAGGAACAAAGAGATTGCTTCCGTGAAGGTACAATGGAAGAATCGTCCAGTTAGAGAGATGACTTGGGAGACAAAGTCAGAAATGCGTGCTTACATCCTCATCTTTTCAAAACTTCAGGTACTCTCTTTTAATATATGTTCGAGGACAAACAGGGGTTTTTTTATTGGCAGATAATGTAACGATCCCGAATTTTTATCTACTTCAGTTGGAATAGTGTAAGGAGGATTTTTTTTTAAAAAAAATGATTGGGGGGATTGTGGGTGCATTTATTTTTTTAAAAAAATATTACTTTATCTATGCTGCATCAATTTATTCTTTATTGCTTTTGTTTATTTATTTTTTACTTTACCTGATTTCTCCACTTCCTTCTTAATGGATTTGGCCTACAATGAGATTTTATATTATTTTTTTCCTTAAGTGGTAAAACCACTATCTTTATCTTGTCTTTTATTGTGCTGAAGAGGTGTTGTAGCCCTCTATAAATTGACCATTGTGCTCATCTGTGGAATAGTAGAAAACGAACGAGTGAAGCAGTAGAAAAACAAAGAAGAAAAAACATATAAATAGTGCATAAATATTTTGAGTGTTTTATTAGCTGAAGGGAGGTGTTTTATTGTGCAGAGCTTCGGCAATTTTATTCTTGTAAGTTGCTCCGATTTTCTAAATCTTTTATAATAAGATATTTTATACAAATGAGTTTATTTTCATGTACTTTTAAATACTTTATTATGAGAATATTATTTATGATGAGTAATGAGTTTATCTTGATGCATAAAAGTTAAATAGAAAAGACTCTACATGTCACTTTATTTACTTGAAATTATATTATGTCTTGAGATTTATGTCCTATGTGAAATGAGTTTATATGAAGTAAAGTTGAGGTGTAATGTTGTAGCATTAATGACAACTGCTCAAAATTTATACAGAATATAATATTATTCTCTAAGACGTGAGAATTAGAATTATATTATTTGGGGGATTTAAGATTAAATCCTACACTTGAAACTTTGAAAATTAATAACGAAATTGGTTGGTCTTTGGGTCTAGGTTAGACATATAGTAATATGGATTTTGTGAGTTTTGAAATCTTATGGTGGTAATTTTCTTGACTAGATCGTGGTGCTACGGATTCCATTCAAAAAGGAAAGGCCAAAGTAATAGGTAGATCATGATTCAACTAAGGCAAATGGACTTTCAAAACTTTGTAAATCTCGTAGAATTCTCAATTTTGTTTCCTTTCTCCTACATGTGATATGTGAAATATTTTATAAAAAATGAGATGATTAACAATGTGAATGCGAGTTGGCATGTTATTATGGTACTTGAATTAATAAATGTGGTGAAATGATAAGAATTCTATATTTTGATATATATGTTATTGTGGTTGGTCTGTGGAATTGATATCATGTTCATTCATTCCATGACATGCATATTTGCATTGATTCCAGATATTGATATGAGTGAGATAGAAAATATTGGGACTGAGGTCTTAACTGGTCGAGATATGATGCCGAGGTCTTTGCTGGCGAATTTATGATGATATTGTGATACCGAGGTCTTTGCCGATGAATTTATGATGATATTATGATGTCGAGGTTGTTGCTTGCGATGATGTGATACTGAGATATTTTTCAGTGATGTTATAATGCCGAGGTCTTTGCCGGCTATTATTGCATAAGCATTGCATTTCACTCTTATATATTATTGCATAACATGATGTTATTCTTATGATTGATCGTGTGATTATTTTTAGTTTGTGCTTTGGAAAGTGTGATATGGTGAAATACCATCCTTATTATATATTATGTATTACTGGGTTGGAATAACTTTCTGTGCAGGTTGTAGTTGTGGAGATCGATTGGGACGAAAGGAGTTTGTGTATTCTATTAGACTTACTTTGTTTTGTTAGTTGACTTGCTTGGTACCGCGTGGTATTTGGTACTCACCCCTTACTTCTACACTTGTGTAAGTTGTGAGCCTGAACAATGAATAGTATTATCCTTGATCCTTCAAGGCTTCCCAAGAGACGTAGAGAGGTAGCTATTGTCATTTGGCTGACTCTCTTGTTCCTATTTCTTCTGTACTTGTTCTATTTGAGAAGAAGAACAGTTTTGGACTTGTATTTCTTTGATTTTCTGTATTGTTATTGGCTTGTACGCGTGACAACCAATCCTTGAGTGATATTTAAGTTTATGGAAATTCTCAGTTTTAGTTATCTACTCTAGTTAAATTACTTCCGCGCATTATGTTTATTATCTCTTTAAGTTAAGGCTGACTTGCTCTGGTGGGATTGAGCAAGTGCCATCATGCCTAATTTTTGGGTCGTGACAAGTGGCTCTCTGTTGGTTTCCAGCTGGGGGTGTTGTGGGGGATTGTGGTTTGCTGCTTCCCTCACCCCGTCTCCTCTTCGGACACTCAAACTGGAAGTGATCAGCTTGTTCACACGAATAGCAAACATCTCTCCCAACATGACACTCACCCAAATGAAGCTTACTACACTTGCCATAGAGTGGCTTTCCCCTCGCACCTTGGGTCATAATAGCCTGAGATTGGGTACTCTGAGCCCTGTAATTCTGGTAACCCTGAGAGTTCTGATCATATCTGTTTGGTTGAACGGGTATACCCTCAACTTAGGCTTTTAGCCTGAGGTGAAGTGCACAATATCTATCTCTTAAACCAGGGCCACCAACTGTAGCCACCCTCAACTTAGGCCTTTGACCTCAATCAAGGTTCACAGGTTCAAGGATAGTCCAGGGTCAATATCAAGGTACTTCATCAAACAAGGTTAAGCTAGCAAGGTATCAAGAAAGAATGAGTACATGATAAGCTCAAAAGTTTGGAACAAGGGATTCACTCACTCATCTAGTGGATCATTTAGGCAAGAAGTAGGTTCACTCAAAGAACAAGGGCCTAAGACCCTTTCCACATCCACCACATCACCAAACTAATTTTAGAGTAATGGATCCAAGATGCATGAATACAACAAAATATGCTCACAATACAAATGGCAATTGCATCCACAATCAAGTATAAACTCACAGCTCATGTTCTCAGTCTCAACTTACCTTCAATATCAGAACAAAGATTGCAAACTATTCAAAAATGTATGAATGCATCAATAATCACAACCTCAAAAATTTTGAGGGTACCCAATTTTTCATCAAAACACTAAAAACACATCTGAAAATTATATAACACTACTATGAATTTGCCCATTATCTACACTACCTAATGAATTTACCCATTATCTACACTACCCATTAACAAAAAAGTAGACATCCACAAGGAAAAAGAAGCACGACAAGAAAACCTTGGGATCAAAAATAGGGGAAGTTATGGACTTGAGGCTGCTCAGACTTCACCTTAATCCATAACTTATCACACCCTACCAAAATAATATACCTTGTCCTTAAAGTAAAGATAAGAAACAAAAACAAAACACAATAACATAGAAATATATAGATACATCCATTAAAATCAAAAAATTAACATCCAAAATATAAGTAAAAATAATATTCAACATAAGAATATTTAAACACAACTAAAAATCAACATAATAAAAAAGATTGTCTATAAAGAGAACAAAGTATCCAGCATGATAAAATGAGAACTAGGGTCAAAAGAAGTCAAAAATCATAGTGCATCAAGCACCGGTCTCTGGCTAATCTGCGGGGTGGGGTTGTCTCTCCTCTGTAGCCATATTGGAAGTACCCTCTCCAGGTGGGGTGCACTGTGCTCTCTCTCTCTTAATAGCTGCTAATAAAAGTGACTCCTGCACCACCTCCTCAGGTATGGGCTCCTCCTCCTGTTTCGGCTTCTTCGGGGTCGACTTTGGGTCATCACTCTGATCAAGGGGCCTCCTCCCACGGGTGTCCAGACGGTCGATGAGCCAATCAAATACCTCATCATCTACTGGTGCTACCTTTGGGGCTGGAACAGAGGCTTCCAATAGATGCAATAAGTCGTCCTTGAACTTGGCCAACTCCTCAGTAACTGTGCTCGCGTCGGCAAGCCTAGCTCCCTGAAGCCTCTTGTGGATTCTAGCCTCAAATACATCGACCCGGGCATCCACCACTCGAACTGTCTCATCAACTAAATCTAGGGCAAATTCCCTCATCCTCTCCTCGGAGTCCCTAACAGTCTGATCAATCAATGGCCAGAACCGTGCTGACAACTCCCATAACCTGCCCTCTGATACAACCACCCTGCGTAATAAATCTTGAAAAGCAATAGCAGAGAAAAGAGGGTCAACTTGTAAAGTAGCTGCAGTTGGTGCTGGAGTGCTGGAGGATGGTGTAGACTCAATCTTGATGGCTGGTGTAGGCTCTGTAGTGTACGGAGTAGTACCGGTAGTCGCTGGAGGTGAACTTGGAATCTGAGGCACTACCAGAAATGGCTCTGGAATAGTTGGGGGAGCTACTCGAGGTAAGCCTACTAGATTCTTGTCATCCTTTATCAGGATGGGATCTATAGTGCGTGTGGACTCTACATGAGGGTCCCAGTGTAGATTAATAAAAACACCTGTTGCACTGCATTGTCAATGGATCAGAACTGGAAATGGCAGTGAGGTGTTCGTCCTAACTGTAGCCTCATGAATCTGCTCTAAAATGAATCGGTCCCAATCTATAGCATAGCCAGGTAGAATGCTGGCCAACAATGAGGCTCTCTCAAGGGTGATCATGTTATCCGAGAAGGTTGGCCTAACACGCTAACGGATAATGGACCATCAAAACTTGGCCAGGAATAAGAGGTGGGCTTTAACTATAGGATCTGCATGGTTTGTGACCCTACATCGGCTCAACCCCCGCCTAGAAGATTTGACTGGCTATCCATCGTAACTCTGTCCTGGCCCCAACGACCTTCCCAGTCACCACTCTCCCCAGTTTATCAATACGACTATCGTACTCTGTGATAGACTGAGGAACTCTATAAGTTGGCCCAAACTACACTCGTCGGATCATCTCCTCCGAGATATCAACTTTTCTTCCCCGGACTGTCACCACCCATAGCCTCAGCTCCTCTATTGGCTTCTTCTTCTTTGGCAGCTCTCGTTGGAGTGTAGCAAGATATGCCTAATAGAACTCACAGACTATTTAAGGGGCATATTTGCCCAGTTGCTATGTGGTCCATCGTAGTCCGTGCTCGTCCAACCTAGCATCCAATCCTGCTACTCTATCTAAACCTGAGGCATTCAACTAAGACTCATGAAATTGGTGGACCGACTTACCTTACCCCTCAGGCTCCAATCCCTGGTTGTATATTTCTTTCATCCCAGGGGCACACCATCTGTGGTTGGCTGGGGGTTGGGACTGGACTTCCTCCTGCTGGGTGTGGGAGGTGCTCTCAGACTCTGACTCGAAGCCTTAATGTGAGGGTATCATTTGTGGCAAGCTACTATCTGACCCATCCTCATTACTCTATTGTTCCTTTTTTTCAGACTGGGAGGAACTACTAACTTCCATAGGCATTTCGTGCTACAAACGCCTAGGTCTGGGGCCTAATGGCCTCAGGGTCTACTCTAACTCTGTGGACTTCCACAAAACCCTCGGATTGCTCCGTCTTAGATGACGCATCAACCAATCTCCTTTGAGAGGTTTGGATTGCTCGTTTGTGTTTTGGGGGCATTGTATCTGCAAACCAACCAAATAGCAACATATAAGTTCAAGATGTTTGATCCATTAACACATGTAACAAAGAATAAGAAACAAAAATAAATAATTAGTAAACATTCACTGATGCAACTGAAGGTTTGCAGATATGAGTATAGTTACGACTCGCAGGGTGACCTACGAGTCATAGACTACCCTCATAGAACAAGTATGCCTTCAAAAATGCTTTCTGATCCAAGATACGAGACACTGTTATGACTCGTAGGGTGACCTATGAGTCCTAGTCTAGGTTCGTAACCATTTTCAGAAACATTTTTTAGAACTCAAATAAGCTTACGAGGCTCTCACTACGAGTCATAGCAAGAACTACGAGTCATATGTAAGCCTCATATAAGAAACATGAAGAAACCACAGATGATTGTTGCTTGCTACTAGGGACCTTTACGACTCGTAGAGGAACCTATGAGTCATAAGAGTGCCTCGTAGCAGGAAACAAAAGGCATCAGTGGTGCCTACAATTTTCTTGCAACAAAGCAACAAATCAAACCACAATCAACACTCTTAGCACACAACTACATCATTAAATTCTTGGCACATAATCAATTCTATACTATCATCAGGAGTTCAAGACAACCGTCAACCCTAAGATTTCTATCTAGTTCCACACTATGTCAAGCACAACAAAAGCAATACACATTCAAAACTCGTTCTTGACATCCACAAAACATTCCGTAGGAATGCAATTCCCCTACATATTAATTCAATCAAAATCCCAAAGATTAAGACACAAACTCCCACTTCTTAAATTCCAATTTTCGAAAACAACTACCATGAGTGGGCAACAATCACATAATATATCCCTTGAGTAACAAGTTCCACATTCAAAAGCACCCACTCATGAATTTTGAGAATATTTGATTCACAACTCACTTCTTCAAAGCACCAAACCCTAGGTTACTATAGTTCAATAATCACTATATGGCATAATTTATCATGATTAAACAAAGTACACGCTCATATAGGGAACAAACTCACCACAAAAGATTTCAAAATTTAGCCACGTGGCTTACCGATTGATTGGAGAAGTAACCCAATGCGAAAGAAATCAAAAATCACGCCGAAACCTTAGAAAAAGTGCCTTCGCTGGAATCTTCTCTGGAAAATGATGTAGGTAGCTGAGATTCTGGTAAAAAAGTGACGTGTGTGATGGGAAGGGGTTTTTTGTCACCTCTTAGGGTTTAAAAAAATGAATTTGGGGGTCAAATTTTATTTTGACCCCCTTTTAAATGAAACAGTGTCAAAGTTTAAAAATTTGCAAATCGGAAGTAGTAGGTTGCCCTACAAAGCATAGGTCACGGTCTCGTAGCAGACCCAACACTTATAAAAATTTAAAAATTATACCTGGGCACTACGAATCCCTCTTACGACTCGTAGAAGATTCTACGAATCATAAGGTTGGATAGTAGTGTATGTGCCAAGTTCTAATACTTACTGATTCTCTCTACGAGGCATGACTATGAGTTGTAGTGAGGACTACGACTCGCAGCCCTGATTGTAGAGGCTGCTCCAAGTGCCATTTTCAGATCTTCAGCTCTTCAATTTTCACCTGCAAACCAACTCTCAAAACATAATAATTCCCAAAATATTACAACTACACCAATGTCTTTCAATCATAAACACAAACTCACACCTTCTACCTAAGAATCAAAATAATTAAAAACACTTTAAAATTCCAACAATTATAAAAAAATACTTAGGTTGCCTCCCAAGAAGCACCTTGTTTAACGTCGTGGCTCGACTTGGTCACCGTCCCTCACCAACTATCATCGAAGATCCACACCCCACCCTTGCACCCATTTGGGTGTTTTATGGATTAAAGAATATCAAACATGACCTCTGCATCATTAACCCTAAACCGCGATTGACTTGAATCCATATCCACTAGGGCTCTCCCAGTAGCCAGAAATGGTCTCCCCAAGATGATGGGCACCTCAAAATCAACTTCGCAATCAAGGATCAGAAAATCTGTCGGAAAGATGCATTTATCCACTTTAATAAGCACATCCAAAAGGATTTCCTTTGGATTTTTAATAGTTTGATCCACCATAAGCAACCTCATTCTTGTTAGGGTAGGAGTACTGAGGCCAAGATTTTTGAACATCGCAAGAAGCATTAGATTGATGCTCGCTCCTAAGTCATACAATGCTCTTGCTAACTTGACATTACCAATAGTACAGGGGATGGTGAATGCACCGGGGTGCTATCGCTTTTGAGCAACGCATTTGGTCATAATCACACTACATTATTGGAGTTCTTGCAACAACTCTTGGCTTAAAATGTGCTCCTTGGTGATCAAATCTTTCATATATTTGGCATACTCGGGCATTTTCTCTAAAGCCTCGAGAGGAGAATGTTGATGGAGAGTTGCTTCAACATTGAGAGAAAGTGTTTGAATTTACCCTCTTCTTCTTTTTTCTTAAGCCTTTGAGGGTAAAGAGGAGGATGTTTAGGAATTGATTTTAATTTCTCTTATTCCCTTATCTCGTCTTGTTGCATCCCAACAACCTTCGGATCTTCTCCCTCAACCAAGACTTCACCACCAAGACCCTTCTCATCAACTTCATCCATAATTACTGGCATAGGATCTACGGTTCTCTTGCCACTCCTAGTCATCACCGCTATGCAATGCCCTTCATTCTTCAGGTTTTGAACCGTATTGCTTGGTAGGGTGCCTTTTTGGCATTGATTCAATTGTGAAGAAACTTGTCCGAATTATTGCTCTATTTGCTTAATAGCTATCGAGTGAGACTCTATTTTCTGGTTAATACTTGAAATATCTACTTTCATTCCCTTTAAGTCTCATCTTGATGGTTGGCTTGCTTCAACAATTTTTTGAACATTTCTTCAATCTTGTAGTTGCTTGACCTGGCATCACGGTTGTGTTGTGGCATATTAGAACCATTCCTGTAGCCCTCTCTTCTCCCCTATTCTACATCTAGCAAACTCTCTATCTCATAGTATCCACCCCGGCTATCTCTATACATCACATCACGGGTGATGTACTGACCTTGATTCCCGGAACCTTGCTTCCGGTAATCTGAATTGGACCCTTCGGGGTTGTTCCGGAAACCCGCCATTTGGTTTCTTACAAAACATGCATCCTCATCAAAGAACAGATCATTATACGAAGGAACCTTCAGAGGTTGGTGAGTGATTGCCTTGACACTTGCTTGATTTTGCCTTAAAACCAACTCCATACTTGTGCGAAGCTGAGCAAGTTGCTCCATGATCTCTTCGTTTACATTTGCTTGCTCATTATTGGTGTTAACCGCATAAGAGGGTTTCATCACACCTCACTCTCGTTATCCCCATGCTCAATTTGTTTTGACCACTTGCTCCATTCATGCGGCTATTAATGCAAAACGTTTGTCTAGGAACATGTCTCCCACAATCGTATCAGGGCAAGCTTGACTATTCTCATTAAGTGCCTGATAGAAAATTTCAACCAAGGCATCGTCAACAATCTTGTGATCAGGGAATATCCTTAAGCATTTAGTAAACTTATCCCATGTTGTGCTAATAGAATCACCTAGCAATTGCTCGAAGTTGTTGATTTGGTCCTTGAGCTTCAACTTCTTAGATCTTGGGAAATATCCTTCAAGGAATACTCTCTGAAGTTCAGCCCAACTTGTGATAGTACTAGGAGGAAGCTCGGACAACCATACAACTTCATTACCAGTCAATGATAGTGGAAACACTCTTAAACCCAAAGCATCAAGAGAAAGGTTTTGTGTCCCCATGATACTCGTGCAAATAAATATTTGAAGATGACGGTGGGGATCCTCCGAAGGTAGACTTGTGAATAGTCCTCGGTTCTAGAGCATTTGGAGCAATCCACTTGAAATCATGAACTTAGTATTTGCTGGTAAAGGGGGCAATAATATAGCACTGGTAACATCCATAGCCATCGGGTTCAATCGATATTGGCTCTATCAATAAGCATTTTCATTGAAGTCTCTGAGTTATGGCCTGTTACCCCTTTTGTGGTGGATTCTCCTCTCTTTCATTATCCTTATTCCTATGCATATCCTCCTCAACCTCGGTATCTTCATTCACTTGAGCCATTCTTCTTTCTAGTCGATGGATCTCCAAATTGAGTGGAGCTATGGGATTGCCTTAGCTCCTTGTATTGGGCATACAACCTAGTATACCTTGAAAATAAAATCAGATAACAAAAACAAAAACAAAAATAAACTACAAGAGACTCTAGAAATCAACGGTAGAACTAGCTAATAGTGATATCAAATCAGAACCTAGCCATATTCCTCAGCAACAGTACCATAATTTCTGATGATGTTCACACTCCAATAAGAAAGCGATCGTTGTTAGCAATTAACCTAACTGAGGTCAGGATTGTATCCACAGGGAATACAGGGCTTGATTACAAAATTTCACCACTAATCATTTCTAGTATTTATGAATATAATCTCTAAATAAGGGGAGGGGTTGTACTTCAAAAACAAAATAAAACTACCACTAACTATAACACGAAGAAACACTACTCAATTTCGATGACAACTTGGGAATTGTGTTCCCCATGGTTCTTCGACCTTATTACACTAGACAAAATAACTACAATTGGTGATTTGTATGCAGTATAGTAACTTAGGTTCTTCTAGCCCTCTTATGAAGGTGAAGGTCAAATTTTACCATGGTGCTTGGTCGGCAACCATGGCATGCCAACTAACCGTTACCTATTGTTCCAGGCCTTGGTTAGGCTAGGTTGATTAGACGAGAACACATCAATCAAATTCTGTCATCTATTTCCTTTTCCTATTCGTCACTAACTTGTTCGAGATCGTGATAGTAGGCGGGGTTTGGTGTTGGCCACCACCAAATAACAATAATAATGAAGGGAAATAGATAATACATGTAAAACCCCAATCATAGAAATGCAAGAAATCTAGGTCATCTCAATGTCAACTACCCATGATTCCTATAACCCTAAGTTGTAGGTGCTTAGCTACTCATGGCTAAGACAAAACACATAAGAATGTATATAATAGATATAGTTGAGAGTTTTACCAATAACCATGAAAAAAATAGGCACCACAAATTGCAAACCCACAAGCTTGATTGATCAACAATGAGTACAAAGCAAGATTTGCAATCCCCAAAATGGGTTTTGTAAAGAGAGAATAATAAACTACTCTAAAAAACTAAGAAAAGATTAAAGATATGATTCTCAAAAGTCTACTGGTCGAAGTCTCCTTCTAAAAACCTTACTTAAACTATATATAGTATTTACAAAACAACCCTAGAATTTATATAGAAAAGATAGCTAACTGTTGATAAGTTACGCAGATACGACTCGTAGGATGACCTATGAGTCGTAGTTGGGGTCTCGTATCAGATTCTTGGCATCTTGGACTAAACTAGTACGATCCATAGGAATGAGTAGCTGCTTGAGCTACAACTCGTATGTTGGTCTTATAGTCTTGGTCTTCAGATTTTGGCCCAACATCTTGGCTCTCTGATTCTTGCTACGAGTCCACCTATACGAGTCGTAGTGTGGCTTATGACCCTTTATGATGGCCTCATAGGGGTGACCTCAACTTAGCAGATTTTTGAATTTTGTCCTCTGATTCTTCCTATGACACCACCCTATGACTCGTAGGTGGGCTTGTAAGGACACTACTTCAGCAAAATCTATAACTTTCTTCAAAATCATGTCAACCTAACTTTTCTGCAAGATTAACACAAAAACACATAAAAACACTAAAAAAATGCTTTAAGAACTAACAAAATCCCTTATTTCAGGCACCAAATATGTTGTATTTTGATAGAAAATCAACTAGTTACAAAAGGTGCGTGATGAGATGATCTCTTCTAAAAGTAGGATTTGTCGCCTTTATTTTGCCTCTGCTGACTACGCTCATGCCCAGCTGATTTTGCTTTTTAGTTCATCTGCTCCTCTTTATCCCTCTTCTTGTCCCCCTTTGTCTGTTGGGCATACACCATAATTCTGGAGATGTCCATACCAGGAATCAACAAGACTACCTTACACTCTTTCTACACATGTCTACCCAGACCAGATACAAACTTCCTCATCCTTGCCCTCATCTCCTGCACCATCTCCGGAGCATACCTGGACAACTTAATAAACTCAAGACTGTACTCCTTCAATGTCATTTCTCTTTGCTTCAAGTTCATGAACTCATCTACCTCTGCCTCTCTCAAATTTGAGGAAAGAAATTATTAAGGAACAGTCTCAAACTCCTCCCGTGCTGCAGGCTCCGCATTCTCACCCCTACTCTCCTCCTACTGGTTGTACCACACATGAGTAACATTCTTCAATTGGTAGGAAACAAGCTCTACTCTCTCAATCTCAACAACATGCATATCTTTCGGGACCTTGTACATTTCATCGATGAAGATTTGCGGGTCCTCCTCAACCTTAGATCCCGTATAAACTAGCGGGTTCATCCTCAAGAAGTCCCTGAGTCGGGTTGCAGCTGAGGGTGTCACGATCCAAACATTGGCGTGATCGAACTTGCTCAATCCCACCAGAATAAGTCAGCCTTAACTCAAAGGGGTAATAAACATATCGTGCGGAAGTAATTAACTAGAGTAGATATAACTAAAGTTGAGAATTTCCATAAACTTAAATACCACCCAAGGATTGGTTGTCACGCTTACAAGCCACTAACAATAGAGAAAATCAAAGAAATACAAATCTAAATTGTCCTTCTTCTCGAATAGAACAAGTACAGAAGTAATAGGAACAAGATAGTTAGCCAAATGACAACAGCTACCTCTTTACGTCTCCTGGCAAGCCTCAGAGGATTAAGAAAAATACTATTCATTGTCCGGGTGAGTACCAAATACCTAATACCACGCGGTACCTACCAAATCAATTAACAAAATAAAGGAGTCTAATAGAATACACAAACTCCTTTCGTCCAATCGATCTCCACGACTACAACCTGCACAGAAAGTTAGTCCAACCCAGTAATACATAATACGTAATAAAGATGGTATTTCACCATATCACAATTCCAAAGCACAAGCTAAAAATGATATCACCATCAATCATAAAAATAACATCATACTATGCAATAATACGCAAGGGTGAAATGCAATGCTTATGTAATAATTGTCGGCAAATACCTCGGCATTATAACATCACTGAAAAATATCTCAACTTCACATCATTGCTGGCAAAGACCTCGGCATCACAATATTATCATAAGTTCACCGGAAAAGACTTTGGCATCATAATATCATCATAAATTCACCGACAAAGACCTCGACATCACAATATCATCATAAAGTTTTCAACATCGTAATTTTGTCGGCAAAAACTTCGGCATTATATCTCAACCAGTAAAGAACTCGGTCTGAATATTTTCCTTCTCACTCATATCAATATTCGGAATCAATGAAAATATGCATGTTAAGGAATGAATGAACATGATATGAATTCCACAAATAAATCCACTTATAATCTCAAACCACAACAATATATATATCAAAAATATAAAATTCTCATCACTTAACCACATTTATCAATCCAAGTACCATAATAACACGCCAACTCACATTTACATCTTTAATCATCTCATGTTTTTATAGTATTAAAATATTTCACGTATCCCACGTAGGAGAAAGGAAAATTTGAGAATTCTACGAGAATTACAAAGTTTTGAAAGTGCATTTGCCTTAGTCAAATCACGGTCAATCTAATACTTAGGCTTTTCCTTTTTGAATGGAATCCATAGCACCATGATCTAGTCAATTAAATTATCACCATAAGATTTCAAAACTCACAAAACATATATTACTATATGTCTAGCCTAGACCCAAAGACCAACTAATTTCGTTATTAATTTTCAAAGTTTCAAGTCTAGAATTTAATCTTAAATCCTCCAAATAATATAATTATAATTCTCATAACTTAAAAGATAATATTATATTCGGTATATATAAAGTATGAGCAATTGTCACTAATGCTATAACATTACACCTCAT
>JAOTQR010006948.1:0-18515 GCA_025774065.1 Solanum ossicruentum | reverse complement strand
TATGTGTAAAAATGTTGGATATAATTTTGGTAAAGTTAAAACAAGTTTGGGAGTATTGACGTCGAAGTGTGGTGAAAGGATGTAACATTATGCCGCTTGTTTGTATGTTGTGGAGAATTGTTATGTATTGTGTTTTCTGGGCTATTTTAGGACTTTTAAGGGTCAGAAAATAAGATGTAAAAGACATGTATATAAGAATGGTTGTTAGAAATACGTTTATAAGTGAAAAGTTGAAGAAATGCCTTTGCGTCATTAATTGAAAGCTTACTGTCCGGGTGATCGTTTTTATGATATTGGACTGCCTAAAAGTGTTATGTTATTGCTAATAATAATCTTATTGCTTAATATACTATAGCTAAATATTTGAGGAAACCACAGCCACTCCGAGGTAGTAATGAGGTCATATAACGAGGTATGTAAGGCTATTTGATTTCGTATCATTTGGCATGAAACATAGATTTCTCCTTGGTACATAAAGGTATTTACCAACTCTGACATAACAATTAATTGTGTCTCCATTTGTGTTACATGTTCATATGATTCCATACATAACCACCTTCGAATCTACATCCATACTTGGATACCAAATTACATGAACTCTTGTTGCTAAGTAATGTTCATGAGTTATTTCATTTCATACACATTACATCATTAATGTAACATACTCTCTCCACTGACATATTGCCTTTTATGCTTATCTACATGTCAAATGTTGTATATACAACCCTAAAGCTCCGATGTTATGATCACCAAAAGAATCATCTCAAAGATAATTGAAAGATAAAGCATATTGTTTATTGATGGGTGGTAGCCCGAGGGGTGGAAGAATCACCTAGCCAGGGACGATGCTATTCTGAGTGGTAGCCCAAGGGGTTTAGTAAGAACCTATCCAGGGATGATCCCGATATTTCGAAGGGTGGAAGATCACCTAGCTAGGAAAAAATCTTAATATGGGTGGTAGCCCGAGGGGTTAAGAAAGAACCTAGCCAGGGATGATCCCGATATAGTTATACCACTGATCAGCTGGTCATTTACCGTACATGATGTGCACAGATTATACAATAAAGGTAAAAAAATATAAAGAACATAAAGTACTCGATCCCAAAGTATAACTAAAGGTGGTTTCTTATCCTATACCAGTGCATAGTTTCATTTGAGTTGTATTTCATATACAGTATTTGCTGCTTTACATACTCAGTACATTATCTCATATTGACGTCCGTTATGGCGTACCTGCATTTTATGTTGCAGGTACAAGTGCTAGTAGATCTCCCCAGTAGAGTACAGGACATTTAGCTATTATTACCAAGCTCCAAGTTGTTACAGAGCTTTGTGTGTGTTTAGAGATTATATGTTTGCATTATATAGTTAATTCAAACGGGGCCTCTCCCGAACACTAGCAAATAGTTTCTCTTGACTAGAGGCTTTGTAGACTATGTAAATTAAAGTGTGGTTATGTCTCGTACTTTAGACACCGGGTCCCCAATGGCCTAACCATGCGCATCTCCTTTTAGCTTATTATTACCGTTTATCTTCTTAGAAGCATGCCAAACATAGAAATTCCTTATAATATGTATACAAAGCACATAGATATAGGTTGGTTCTCCTGAGCTTTATCGGCAACGGGTGCCAGTCCACCCTAAAGGGACTTTGGGGGTGTGATAGATAGGCAAGTGAAGAGATTGAGAAACTAAAAAGTAACATCTGTTAAGGTCCTTTGAAGGAACCAACAAATCAAATGTGCTACTTGGGAGGCCAAAGTGGACATGCAAAAGCGGTATCCTTATCGTTTCCACTCCACTCTAGCCTAAGGTACTAGTTCTAAGTCCCCTATGTGATTTTAAGTCTAATGTTTAAGCTTGTATGTCATTCATATTTATTCATGTTTAAGTTAACAAGTCATGATGATTTCACACTCATGTTGAGATTTTGAAAATGGTGTTTCAAATGTAATTTTGCATTTTAGTTAGTGCTGATTTGTTTGTGATCATTCTTGTCTTGTACACCTCTTTTACATTCGGGTACGAATGCTCCCAAGGGGGAGATATTGAAATGATCCCAAAAAGTGCCCAAAAACGTGTCTCAGAATGCCTGGAATTTTAATTTTCATATATCTCAAAATCCAATAGTTATTTCGAAGATCCTACTTTGGATTTTTATTCAGGGTTCCCAATTAGGGGGTAGAGGGTCTAAACTCAATTTTAGAGCAATTAAATCACATTATGAAATGTCACCAGGTGCGATTTCCAGTGAGGAAATTGTGTCCCCTCCGCAACGCAGAGAGGTGTTTTTTTAGAATACTATTTTTTTCTTTCCTTGGTCCAAGACTTTAAGTCCAAGACTTTAAGTCTTGGACCTAAAATTTCCCATACGTGGTTTAATCTATACTTAGTTAAATTTCACCCTTATGTCATCCTAAACATTTCCCAACACTCCCCAAAACACTTAGTCATATTTTCACTTCCCAAACTCAAGTCCCAAGCCCTCATCCGAAGCTAAGGTTCTCCTTCGAGGTTCTCCTTCATGCTTCAAGTCTCCATCTCCAATCTTCAGCAAGTTCATCTCTAAGCTAAGGTATGTGGTATTCTTTCATGGGTTCCTTTCACCCATGATACGCAAGCCTTCTTTTGCATAAATTGCATAATTTAAAGTTGATTTACTAATGGATTTAGATCATTATGAAATTCACTGCAGACTATGTTAAAGCTATGTACAATTGTGATTGTTTTGCTATGTTTTGAGCTATAAATCTTTGATCCATTGTAATATTTGAGAAGGGGTTTTGATATGCATGTCATGAGGGTGTTTCAAGATGTTGATTTATGGTTTTACAATGGATTTTCTTGCATGATTTCATCGCTATTTTGCATGGTTTTATATTACCACTTCACACCTTTTAAGTGTTTGATGAAATCTCCCAATGTGGTTTCTTGAGTAGTTGAAGGTCCAAAGCATGAGATATGATATGAATGACTATATGATGATGAAATGAGATTATGTATATGATATACACTATATAAAGTATTGCGTTAGACCATTCTCGATCCAGGGGGACAGGAGCCCGGGTAACCATATTGGGGGTTTATATTCATCAACCATGTGAGGCGTTTATACTTCGTCACCATATTGGTAAGGCGTGATTACCATCAATCATGTAAGGGGTTTATACCACACAACCACCAAGGGTTTATACCTTGAATAGATAGCTTGGTATCTTCTACAAATATATATCCTATATGAGCATGAATTACTTAAGCATTGATCATACATGTCATATTGTACATTATGCCTATTGCTTAATATTATGCATTTTGATTATGATGTCTATCTGTTATTGCATTGCATCTTACATACTTAATACATTCAAACGTACTAATGCATATTCTATGCCTACATGATGTCACCATGTAGGAACCAGTGCCCAAGTTGATCATCCTCCTCCACGTGGCTAGTTTAGTGCTATTCAAGGTAGTTGGTGAGTCCTCCACTTTGGGGACCTAGTCTACGTTTCTTCTATTATATATTGAGACATTCATATTTATTGTTTATGTTGACTATGAGGGCGAGCCCGATTACTTTATGTTGGATATTTTATATATCTATGATATAAGTTTAACTCTTGTCTTTCGACCATGATATTGTGCAAGCTTTTTCCTTTGCCTCGGTTTCCCTATTCTTTTATCTTTGGTTCTTGATTTATTGCTTCCACGATCAAGGATGTGTAGTGATTCTTTATGAGGCTTGCTTGGAATCTTTTCGGGTTCCCCTTGCGCCGTGTCACATTTAGGACCTAGGCTTTGGTCATGACAACTAGATACGACTTCATAGACTTCCTAGGACACTTTAACTCTGTTATCTAATACAAAGTTTGTCACGCCCCTGGAGTGTACCTTAGATCTGATCGCCATTCAGAGACTATTGTTAGTCCCCAAGCAAACCACTTGGTCTCGTCACATTCATTCAATCAATATATAACGTATTAGTGGAACACTAAAGGTAGTAAAAGGGGTGGACAATCTCATTAAGTAAATGATCAAATCAACTCAATAAGACTAGTAAGAAAGAAACTAGTTCAAAATAAATATTAAACTCACGGTAAATCAAACTCTAGTGTATGAAGCTTCTATCAACTGTTCAATAGTGTCAATGATAGACCCATGGCTACCTCATGTCAAAATAAAGCTAATGTAAAGTCTAACTCTAAAAAAAGCTAGATGAAACAAATCAAATGTAACCTCCAAAATCAAGGAAAACTCACCAATTAGCTGATGCGTGAAATAGATCCCTAACGGAACTTTTGTTGATGATCTCTATGTCGCACCCATTTTTTCTCACAAAAAGATAGGAACCTAGATGACGTTGTGGCAATGAATCTTTTAGGATTTAAAATTATTAAATTTTGAAGAGTCGCCACCTAATGATTGGGTGCATTAGGACACCATTCTAATTTGAGTCTAAGGCTAAGGTCAAGTCACCAGAAAATGGGTAAGGGTTCAAGTTACATCGAGAGGAAGGTGTTAGACACCCCTCGAGGTCCACAAATGTGGGTTCCGGTCATATCTCTTATTTATGCGAGGCTTACAAATAAAGGTTTCAATTTAAAAGTCTTAATTAATTCTATGTAATCAAATAAAAAGAGCAGAAAACAAGAAATCAAATATCTAATTCCCTAAACATTTAAGAATAAAAATAAACGAAAGAGAAGAATATTAGGACTAAGGCGCATTATTTTCCACTCAGATCAGTTTACTCGGCTTTTATTTTTCAGAAGACAAAATTATCATTTAGCTCGCAACGACCTTATTGTAATCTTAAATAGGGTAGGATTTGTACTGATGAAAGGTCTATACCTATAGTACATGAATACATGAAAATGAGCTATTTTATGAACAAGTTCTATGATTTGGATTGGTATTTTATGAATCGCATTTCCTACACAATAAGCTTATGAAACTATGATCATGACAAACTTTATGAATTAATGATTTTTATGATAAGTATTCCATGGAATTTTTACTTACCATGACACGAACTTTGAGGTGGAAACTCGATTCAAAAGGTGTTTAGTAGCAATCTTTGGTACCACAGCTACTGCCACCATAAGTTAATTGTCAATACGACCTACCTAGTGGATTCACATATAACACGTGTTCATTATTACCTGCTCAGTTACCATGATCTAAGCCTATTTCCTAGATGTGACATGGCAAATAGGAACCCGAAGGGATTCCAAACAAGCCTCTTAGCATATCAATCACACATCCTTGGTCGTAGAACAAATTAATCAACAACAAGAGATATATTAAAAAGGGAAGCAAGACTAAGGGAAATCTTGTTATTCATAAAAGCATAAAAGAGTCAAGCTCATAGCATAAATACATCATAATATCCAACAACACCTCTAACATGGAATGGAGTAGGGACCAAGACACTTTCCAAGTTCACCCACATAATAAAAAGTGTTCAACATAAAGAAGTCTCAAAATAGCAAGAGTAATGTAGATAGTCTCCTTAGACCTCCAAAGTACCAAACTAGCCACGTCGAGGTTGATCAAAAGGAGTTTCGATCCCTATATAGTAATATCATGTAGGTATAGAGCATGTGTTAGTACGTTTGAATGTACTAAGTATGCGTGATGAAATGTAACATAGACATAAGCGAATATAATCAAAATGCATAATCATAAACGGTGGATATATATAATTTTTACATGGCATGCATGATTAATACTTGTAATAAAACATGCTTGTAAGACATTCAACTTGCATAGTACATAATACATGTGTGGGAAGAGATCTTAACCGACAAAGACCAAGCGAGCTACAACTTGGAATCTAAGGAATGTTACCCCCTTGGTAAGGTGATCGAGGCATGTCACCCCCTCGACAAGGTGTGGTCTACTTGCCATGGCATACAATGAATAATCTGACGCATGTCATCCTCTCGTCAAGGTGATCGAGGCATGTCACCCCCTCAACAAGGTGTGTATAGCTAGATGGATCCACTAGAAAGTCATAAGAGAGATCATGTATAATCCTATGGTGGCACATAGTTTAGAGACAAAGACTTCATCTAAGAACCCCTTGAGTCGAGCCCCAATCTTAAACCTCAATTGGTGCTACGAGTAATCCTACGGAATACTTTAAATAGTCATACTTTAATCATAACATGAATGACTTGTAAGAAACATGATAACATGACTTGAGTAGCTCATAAACATGCTTGACCTCTAATAGTGAGCCTAACTTGAACATGAAAGTAGATAACAATCATACATGATCCCTTGCTTTAACATGAATGGCTAACAAGAGGTAAAAATCTTAAAATAGGGGTTAACCTGATACTAGCAACATCATAGATACTTTCCATGAATTTAATACATACTTGAAAGCCGTTAATCATCATGAAGTCACTTGATTTATAAATCATACAATAGATCATCAATAACTTGAGAATTCTTGACTTGACATTTTATCGAACACATGGTGGGTTCATGATACTTGTTCAAAATTATGAAATTCAAGAATGAAATAAGATGAGTAAACTCAATGCAAATCAACCCACCAACATGTAGCAAAACCCTCATGTAGGGTACCTTAAAATCCATTACAAAAGCTCATGATAATTCATAGTTTCATAGCTCAAAATATGCATAGTCTCAATAGGTAAAATCAATTTATGGTATAAGTTTGAAATAGATAGCCATGCACAATCAATCACTATTTCATAAAACCCCAAGATAATATATGTTCATAATTCATAATAAAAGATACCCATAGGTAATATAACTTGAAAACATGCAATTTTTATGAAAAGGCAAGGTTGGTATCCATGGGTGAAAGGGAACCAATGGATGAAACCAACATACCTTAAACCTTGATTCCTTGAAGTGAACTTGAAGTGGTTTTAGAGCTTGAATGAATCTTTGTGTCCCAAAGTTGAGCTTAAGATCCTTATTTGAATGGGAAAATTGATAGAGCTTAGAGGGGTTTGAGAGAGGGTTTTGTGAGATATAGAGCTCAAAAATGGCTATGTATGGGTGATTTCAGATTTTAGTTGGCATGGGGATATGACCCCAATGCCCTTGGGCGCATAAGAAAAACTAAGGAAGATATTGTACTGGTCCACATCCAGCCCGCGATGCAGACCAAACACGAAGGAAAAAATTACACTTCTCCATGCCCCTGGCGTCTCGCGGCCATGGCGCGGATGCTCTCTGAAAATCAAAAATTAGCAAAAACTATTTTTCGCTACAGGTCCTCTAAAATTAGGGTTATACCCACCCCCCCACTAAAACTTTCTCCCCGATCGAGAATATAAAGTTGGATTTTCGATATCACGCATGAATTTTGAGATATATGAAAATTACGATTATGGGCATTCCAAAGCACATTTTGGGGCATTTTGTTAGTGGGGTGGGGTCTACATTGGCAAGTAGATTTCTCTTGTACATTGTATGGGAAGACATTGAAATTCTATGTTATAGCTGGTGTGGTCTCATGATGTGAGATAAAAATTAGGAATTAACTTATGTAATAGAGTCGATCCACTAAAGTCTTGAGCAGCGGTGTAGGATCAAATCCCAAAGATAGTAAGTATTTTCTTTCTTATGAAAGTCTTAGTCGGTTATGATTATACTCCACTTATGTATAGTTTTCTACAATACACTACTTGACTATTCCTTGCCCTTACCTTTAAAGACTATTTAATATTTACTTGTGCATTGGCAATCTTCATGTTTACTTATTCTTTTAAATACCCCTCTTATATGCTATTTAAATTGGTCATTTGCACAACAGATTTAATATTCATTGCATTTTCTACGTGCCTAGTATATTTAAACGTATTAACGCATATTTATTTATCTATATTATTTTATAATTTAGGGGAGGGATCTTATTCTAATTCTCACTGACGTGGCTAGCTTTGGTTCAATAGAAAATCAGTGGCGAGTCCTCATACTTCAAGGGCAAACCTAGTTCTACTCTTGTCATTTAGGTTTTGTTGATAGTTGAGACTTTTCAATTTCATTGAGGGAGAGCTAGGAACATTCCTAATTAAGCCTCTGTTTATGTTAGATCATCTAGAGACATGTTTTATTGTATGTCATCTATTTTATCTTCTTTGACTTCAGATGCTTCTTTGCTTTTGAAATAGTTGAGAATAGCTTTATCTTCAGTATTTATATGTATTGATGATTTATTTACCTATATATGTTTATGATGTGGTAAGAGAATTTATTCGGGGTTTCCTCGAAAATCCTAATCAATGTGTCACATCTAGATTTTTATAATTTTAAAAATGAAAAAGATGAGCTAAAATTTCATTGAGTCATTAGAAATCATTTAAACTTGTGCTTCAGATTTCGTATTTCTAAAACTGAAACTTATTTCAAATGGAGTTGTTGGAACATGTTAGATACATTTTAGGGAGTTTTAATTTCAAATTTAGGATGATTTGGGGAGATAAAGGTGGTTATATTAAAAGTTTATAGTAGAAAATCAATATGAAAGAAGATGAGATGTGTATCTCCATGTTTATCTAACGTGTATCACTTGTACGTATTTACTCAACATTCCATGTCTAATCCACTACACATTCATGTATACCAATTTGTGAGATACATATAATCGTAGAGATATTTTTCAGCTAGATTAATTTGAACTACGATTTTGATTCCAAGTCAATCCCAATTACCTTTAATTAGGGGTTCACATGGATGGAATTAGTTTGAATATTTTAAATATCAAATCAAATTATTTGTGCCAAACTTTTAAATTTATAAATCAAACCAAATTAATAAAACTAGATTTTTCAACCTCATTTTTTGATTTTTTTTTTCAAATTTTACGGATTTTCAGATTTTTTTAAATTTTTCCGATAAAGAATCTATACAAATATATAATTAAGTGAAAACTTCATAAATAGCCATCTAGTGAAACATAATAGGTGGTAATGATTATAGTTTTAAAAATACTTTTTATAGCTATGGGCATAAAATCTAATTTGTATAAAATGGAATTTAAAAAGCCAAAATATAAAATGAGGATGCATCTGACATTAACTGTCTAGCTTAAATCATGCGGATAACTAAGGGAACTGTTCCATAATTTATGGAGTTGAAATTGATTAGTCTTCCTTCCAATATTTATGCTTTTTTCAAATTCAAAAAAAAAAAGGAAAAAAAATACCATTAACAAAAAATATTTTCCAGCCATCAAATTGCAGTGGTAATTGTATTTTTTTTGTTGGTAGAATTTACGACTTGTTTGTTGAGATCTTCTACGTTTGTTCCACATGTATATTATAGAAATCGTTGATGATTTTAGCATTTCATAATGTAGCAAAATTTTTTTTTTGAATCTGAAATTATTCATTGGTATTGATTATTTTCATTGTTATTTCTGTTTCATATTCTACATGTGTAACAAAAATATTTTATGCATATCGTATGTCTTTATGTATATCATTTTATATTTTAATAATGTATAAATAATTTTGTTTGGGTCTTGTGAGGAATCTGAATCATTTATGTGAAACAATGCGTTGAATCTGCTGCAATATTAGGTGAATAAAAACGTATATTGTAAAGTTGTGGCAATCAGTTGATTCAGTCTATTTTGTATATAGTTAGTTATTTTGTGCTACTGTTAACATACAAAAAAATTGTAAGGTGTGCCAGACTATTTATACACTTGTTGTGGATATGGCAATGCATCTAATTATGTTCTATATTGTATTATACAATTTGTGTTGTATTTGTGTTATTGCTTTTTGTTATAGTTTGGATATCTATAGTGTATATGGGTATTTTGTTTGTGTAGAAATGGGTTCGATTACGTTTATGGTGATGCATTCTGGAAGATGGGGTGATAATAATTCTTACATGGACTATACTTTGGAGGATGTTGTTGTTAAAGAGAATTCAACATATATTGAGTTATATACATTGATTGTAAAACAACTTTCAGTTGATTTTAAAAAAAATGATATAAGAATAGAGTACAGGGGAACGTGCCAATTGTTATACACAATGATATGGGTGGGAAGGTTTATGTTATGTTAAAGAAGGCTGCTAATGATTTCAACATATATCCAATTTGTGCAACAATTGTCGAGAAGGAGATTGAAGATGTTGTTAGTGGTGAAAGAGTATTGGACCATCAGTTCCAATGCTTCCCGCAAATCATTTTGATCAATTGGATGAGTTCGATACATGTGAACTGACGATTGATGAGTTGGTTGGGCCTTTGCACACTTTGTGTTCTGGGGATTGGACGGGGGTTATAACAAATCCAGCTCATAAGTATGTGGAGGTTGATCAAGTATACAAGGACAAAGCAACTTTAAAAGATGTTATGGCGCAATATGCTATAGCCAATATGTTCCAATTCAAGGCTGCGAGATCAAATGCGATTAGGTTATCGTCTATTCTATTCAACAAATTGGATGTTGACAATTTGATTGATTTATTTTGATTACATGGTCATTTCAACAAAAAATTGAATATGCTGCCTAAAAATAGATTTTTTTTCCTTTTAATATGTATGTAGTTATACAGTTGTTTGTAAGTTGGAAAAGTATGAATAGATGATGAAAACTTCTGCATTTGGTAAATCTGGTATGTTTAGGATTAGAGTATTCAACATGAAGCATGTCTGTCTGTTGAAGGATAGAGTTTATTCACAAAGACAAGCAATAAGTAATCTTATTGGTGGTATTGTGAAGACGAGGGGAAAATCACAAGCGATAGTATACAGCTTTCGATATTAAGAATGATATGAAGAATAATCTTGGAGTCGATATTAACTACATTTAATCTTGGAGAGCAAATGAGAAGACATTGAATTGGTTGCGGGGCACTCCATCAAGATCCTATAACAAGTTGCCAGCCTATTTGCATTTGTTGAATTATACGTATCTTGGACCTCATATACAGATGAAGAAAATAGAAAAAGGCGAGTTTCTGTACGTTTTTATTGCTTTGGACGCATTCATTAGAGGTTTTGAGCACTATAGACTAGTTGTGGTTGTGAACGGCAGTCATCTTAGGAGTCCATATAATGGGCAATTTGTTTCAGCAAGTACCATGGATGGAGCAGGTTTGTGTTGTATACTTTACATATGACTTTGTGTAATAAATGTGTTTTGTTTTAAATAATGATATACATTATTTTTTCATTCGTTATGGCATATTTTCCTGCTGGTTGATGGGGTTATAGATTCTGAAAATGATGCCTCTTGGACATGGTTTTTTGAAAGGTTTAAAGAAGCATATGGTCAACGAAATGAGTTATGTGTGGTTTCTGATCGAATTGAGAGCATCATAAAAGTTGTTGCAACTGTATATGATGGTGTTCCGCATTACACATGTATATAGCATTTATAGAGTAATGTGACACTCCATAACTCTATGCTCTTATGAATCCAAGTTTCAAGCCTCATGTGGTTAGGTTGGGGGTGTATTACGTTCATAGGAGACTCCTAGTACCTAACGATTTCAAGACTTCCCAACGAGTTGAGTTTTGGGTGATGGTTCTAGCAAGGGTCCAATTTAACATAGCATACCTTTTAGCACACTTTAAACTAGGTCGCCCACGAAATGTCAAATGAAATCTCTTTTAGTGAGCTTTCCAATGCACTTAGTTTTACCTCATTTCAAGCTCGGATGAAGGAGTTATGACCATTTTGGTGAAACCCTCCCATGCAGTGAAGCCCCACTAGCACCTGGCAGTGATGGCTTGTGCGGGTCATGAGAGGCATGTGAAGCTGGGAAAAGCCATTTTTTGCCTAAGCCATAGACCATGACCAGTGGCACGAGTCATGTGGCTTTCCACTGGTCGTAAGGTGAGGTGTGAAGGTGAGCAAGAGAGGAATAGTGGACGTTTGGGCCATGAAGCTCCACAAGATCCGTGGAGGCCTCCGTGGTCACAATGAGACGTCTTTTTCCAATCAACTTCCAACTTCAATTTTTAGACTAAGTACCTTGTCACGGGAACTCCACATGACCCACGGAGTGCCACACGACCTGTTGGACCTTCTGTAGGATTAAGCTTTGCCAAAATTTCCTTCAATTCACTAATGTCATTTTCATAAATGTTAATTATTCTAATGACCCTTTTTGACTTCCTAGGCTATCTTAAACTTCCTAAAAGAACTAAACCCTATTACTAAGGACCCAGTTTCACTACTATCACCCCAATCACACCGCCAAATCCTCTCAAGAGCCACAATCAATCCTCAATTCAAATTCAAGGAAACCCAAGAACAAGATTGGATTCCAAGATCATTTCCAAGCCTCTATTCTTCCCAATCTCAATTCCAAGCAACTCTAGACCTAAGGTATGTGGGTTTCAACCATTGGGTCCTTTCACCCACAGTTCCCAATCCTCTTTTCTACTTAAATTGCATGATCTAAATTTGATTTTACAAATAGGCTTAATAGTATGAATATGTCTATGACCTATGCTAAAGCTATATTAACTGTTGATTGTTTTAGCATGTTTTGAGCTATAAATCTAGATCTAATGTGAGGTTTGATGAAGGGTTTTGAATGTATGTTGCTTGAGAATATTAAAAAGTGTTGATTATGTTTTACATGGTATTTACTTGCATGTTTTCACTCTTGAATTTCATGTTTTTACGCTAGCACTACACACACACCAAATGTTTGATAAAATGACCGGATATGGTTTCTTGAAGGAATTTAATACCCAATGCATGTCTTATGAGTTGAATGACTTTATGATGATAAAATAAATATTTTTATGAGCTATATTTATGAGAAGTATCTATGTTGTTATAGATTGACCATGCATTGTTGAGGGGGTGCTAGACCTTCACCACTTTGGTAGAGGGTATGATGTTCATTAATGGATAAGGGGTTGATACCTTGACTACCTAAGTGGAGGGTATGATGTCCGTTAATCAGTAAGAAGTTGATACCTTGACTACCTAAATGGATGCTATGATGTTCGTTAACTGGTAAGGGGTTGATACCTTGACCACCTGAATGGAGGCTGGGATGTCCATTAACCATTGTTGAGGGGTTGATACCTTGACCATCTTGATGAAGGGTGTGATTCATCTACCAATTAAGGGGTATATACCTTGATCACCCTCCAAGGGGGTGCTAAACCTTGGATTCTAAGTACTAATTATTTGGTCTATGATGATGGTCTCCTTCTACTTATGTATTATGTTCTATATAAGCATGAGTTACTTAAACATGTTGCACATTGTTATGCATTTTGATCATGATGCCTTATCTCTTGTTGCATTGCATCCTACATACTTAGTATATTCAAATGTACTAACGCATACTCTATGCCTACATAATGTTAACATGTAGGAACCGGAGCTCCATTTGGTCATCATCCTCCTCCTCATGGCTAGTGGTATCTATTCGAGCTAGTTGGTGAGTCATTATGTCTGAGCGTAATATCTATGTTCTTATGCTATGTATTTAAGACTATCTTTCCTTTTTGCTATAGTTGACTATGAGGGTGAGCCCAGTTGCTTGTCTTGGCCACCGCTAAGTTCTATGTTAGAGGTGTTATTGGACAAAATGTGTATTATGCTTGAGCTTGACTCACTTATGATATCCAAGCTATTTAAATATAACTCTCTCCCTCCCTTGGTCGCAGTTTCCCTTGTTTATGTTTCTTATGTTGCTTTATCTTGCTTCCATGATGAAGGATGTGTGATAATATGCTATGAGGCTTGTTTGGGATTCCTTTGGGTTCCCCATTCGTCGGTCATGTCTAGGCCCTAGGCTTGGGTCGTGACAAAGATGGTATCAGCGCACTAGGTTGATAAATCCTCGGAGTCCAACATACCACATCAATTAGCGTCTTATTTATGGTTGCGTTGTGCACCACAACTATGAGTAGGAGGCTATGAGACGTTTTAGGAAAAGTTCCCCTTCTTCATGTTCTAAGTCGTGCTATATAGTTGGAGTAAGTTTTGCTCCATTAACAATTATTCCTTACAATGCTAGATAATGCCAAACACTAGAGGAAGACGGGCACAAACTCCCGAGGAAAAACCTACCAATTGTGAGCTTTGGTATGCTCTCACCATGCTTGCCCAAGTTGTGGCCAACCAAATCAATCAAGGGCCCCAAGTCCCTCATGCTACTACCTCGGGAGCTAAGGTAAGAGGCTTCATGAGGATGAATCCTCCGATTTTCTATGGGTCAAATATGGATGAAGACCCACAAGAGTTCATTAATGAGGTCTACAAAATCTTGAATGTCATCGGTGTTAGGCCGAATGAAAAGGCGAAGTTGGCGGAATACCAACTCAAGGGGGTAGCCCAAATTTTATATGTTCAATGGAAGGAAGAGAAAGGGATCAATCATGTGGTACTATGGGAGGAGTTCAAGGCGGCCTTTCTTAATCAGTTCTTCCCTCTTATGTTTAGGGAGGCTAAGTTGGTGGAGTTCATGAACTTGAAGCAAGGTCCTATGAGTGTGAGGGAGTATTCCCTCCAGTTCACCCAACTATCTAAATATGCTCCTCAATTGGTGGCCGATCTGAGGACTAGGATGACTATGTTTGTGATGGGTGTCTTTGACTTGGTAAGTAAGGAACGTCGGTCCGCTATGTTGATTGGTGACATGGATTTGTCTCGTTTGACTTATGCTGAGCAATTGGAGGAAGAAAAGACGAGGAAGAAGAGGGGTAAAGAGACCAAAAGGTCCCATTTTGAAGGAAAGTTCCGGAGTCCCAAGGATAGAAGTGTTATGGTGCCTTATGCTAGGTGCCCAAGGTGTGGTAGATGTCATGATGGCCAGAGCTTGAGAGCTACCGATGCTTGCTATAGATGTGGGAAGATGGGTCATAAGATGAATCATTGTCCTAGTAAACCCAAAAAGGGTAAGGGTGGTGAAGTCGATCGAGGGGGTTCTCCAAGACATAATCGGTTCTATGCTCTTCAAAGGAGGCAAGAGGTAGATGGGGCACCCGATGTTGCTGCCAGTAAGTTGAAATTTCCTTTACTTTGATGTGTGTACATTGTTAGGGATAGTGTGCCATTGTTTCTTTCCTTACTCTTTTAGGTTGCTAGAAAGTCCATAAGTGTTAATCCATGTTCTTATTGCATAGGGTCTTGTCATGTGATTTTGGTTGAATTTACCTTATGGGTTAGTCACTTCACTTATATTGATCTTTGGTTCGGGCTTTGTCCCCAATTGAGCATTGTTAGTATTGGGGAGTTGTTTGGTTTATTTATGCATTGGCTATGTTTATGGGTCTCTAGAATAGGGTCTTAAAACCCTATCTTGGTATGTTGGTGGTGATCTCTAGTAATGAAGTATTGATTTATTTAGGGCTTATGGACCATTTGGGGGTAGTGTTGGCACTCTTGAGGAATGAAAAGTTATTTGCTAAATATGATGAGTGTGAATTATGGATAACAAGGGGTGGTTGGAGAATTTCATCGATTGGCTAGATTGGTGATGAGGTTGGGTCATGATGAGGATAGATGATTTCTCCGAAGGGGGAGATAGTGCCCTTACCAAGGTAGGTTGTGTCCGCCAAATATTGAAGTTTCGAGGGAGTTTAAAAAGCAAAGATATAGCATCTGTCAAGGCCCATTAGAGAATGACAAGTGGAAAGTACCACCGGAGGAGTCGAGAAAATCATGATGAGGTGATATCCCTATCTTTTCCGATCAACCTAAGCGTGAGGCACTAGATTCTTTCTTTTCTCAAGCGGTCCCAATCCTTTCAATTCTTGAGTTTCATGGCATGACATACTGCACGTGCATTGAAATGATTTATATTATGTTTGGAATGAATTGAAATACATTTTGGCATGTGTTTTAACTACAGTATGATTTTCAACTAGTAAACTATGCATTGATCATATGGTTAGAGGTTTCGTGTTCTAAGTCAAGTCTTTCAAGCCTTGTTCTTCCACATTCGAGGACTAATGTTTTCAAGGGAGAGATATTGTGACACCTTATAACTCTATACTCTTATGAATCCACGTTTCAAGCCTCATGTGGTTAGGTTGGGGGTGTATCAGGTTCAAGGGAGATTCATAGTACCTAAACAAGTTCAAGACTTCCTTGGGAGTTAAGTTTTGGATGATGGTTCTTGCAAGGGGCCACTTAAAATGAGTATAACTTTTAGCATACTTGGAAATGGGTGGCCCACAACATGTCAGATGAAAGCCGTTTGAGTCATCTTTCCAACGCACTTAGTTTCACCTCATTACAAGCTCGAATAAAGGAGTTATAAACGTTTTCGTGAGACCCTCCCATTTAGCGAAGCCCTACAAGCACCTATACGAGCAGTGGTGGCTTGTATGGGTCGTGAGAGGCATGTGAGGCTGTGAAAAACCATTTTTGGCCTAAGTCATGAACCAAGACCAGTGGCATGGGTCGTGTGCCTTACCATTGGTCGTGGGGTGAGGTGTGAAGGTGAACGAGGGAGGAATAATGGGTGTTTGGGGAGTCATTTTGCTAAGTGTTGTGCCACGCTCCCTCACCACGACCCATGGAATAGTGAAAAATCTATAGCCCTTGGCATAGGGCCTGGGCAATATTTTCTAGCACCATGTATGGTTCCATGAGCGTCCACATAGGCTATGAAGCACCACATGACTCGTGGAGCCCTCCGTTGTCGCGATGAGACGTCTTTTTCCAATAGATTTCCAACATCAATTTTTAGACTAAGTACCTTTTTACGAGAACTCCACATGACCCAAGGAGTGCCACACGACCCGTGGGACCTTCTGTAGGGCAAAACTTTGCCAAATTTTCCATTCATTCACTAATGGCATTTTCGTAAATGCTAATTATTCTAATGACCATTTTTTGACTTCCTAGGCTATCTTAGCCTTCCTAAAAGACCTAAACCCTATTCCTAAGGACCCAACTTCACTACTCTCATCTCAATCACACTCCCAAATCCTCTCAAGAGCCTCCATCAAGACTCAATTCAAATTCAAGGAAACCTACGAACAAGATTGGATTCCAAGATCATTTCCAAGCATCCATTCTTCCCAAACTCAATTGAAAGCAACTCTAGACCTATGGTATCTGGGTTTCAACCATTGAGTCCTTTCACCGATGATGATCAATCCTCTTTTCTACTTAAATTTTGTGATTTAAAGTTGATTTTTCAAATAGGTTTACTAGTATGAACATGTCTATGAACTATGCTAAAGCTATATGAACTTATGATTATTTTTGCATGTTTTGAGCTATAATTCTTAGATCTAATGTGAGATTTGATGAAGGGTTTGATGTATGTTACTTAAGGGTGTTACAAAGTGTTGATTAATGGTTTTATATGGTATTTACTTGCATGCTTTCACTGTTGAATTCCATGATTTTACACTAGCACTACACACTCGCAAGTGTTTGATAAAATGTCCGGATATGGTTTCTTGAAGAATTGAAGGTTCAATGCATGTCTTATGAGTTGAATGATTTTATGATGATGAAATAAATGTTTATATGAGCTATATTTATGAGAAATATCTATGTTGTCGTACATTGACCATACCTTGTTGAGGGGTGCTAGACCTTGACCACCTCGGTGGAGGGTGTGATGTCCATTAACCGTTAAGGGGTTGATACTTTGACTACCAAAGTGTATTATGTAATGTCCATTAACCGGTAAGGGGTTGATACCTTGACTACCTAAATAGAGGGTGTGATGTACATTAACTGGTAAGCGGTTGATATGTTGACCACCTAAGTGGAGGGTGGGATGTCCATTAACCATTGTTGAGGGGTTGATAGCTTGACCACCTTGATGAAGGGTGTGATGTTCATCTAGCGATTAAGAGGTATATACATTGATCACCCTCCACAGGGGTGCTAAACCTTGGACTCTAAGTACTAGTTGCTTGGTCTATGATGATGGTCTCCTTCTGCTTATGTATTATGTTCTGTATAAGCATAAGTTACTTAAATATGTTTTACTTAAGCGATCATACATGTCATATTATTATATGATGTCTATTGCATATTGTTATGCATTTTGATTATAATGCCCTATCTCTTATTGTTTTGCATCCTACATGGATAGTACATTCAAACGTACTAACGTATACTCTATGCCTATATGATGTTACCATGTAGGAAATTGAGCTCCATTTGGTCATCATCCTCCTCCTTGTGGCTAGTAGTATCTATTCGAGCTAGTTGATGAGTCCTCATGTCCGAGGGCAATATCTATGTTCTTATGCTATGTATTTAGGACTATCTTTCCTTTTTGCTATACTTGACTGTGAGGGTGAGCCTAGTTGCTTGTCTTGAGTCCCACTAAGTTCTATGTTAGAGGTGTTATTGAACAAAATATGTATTATGCTTGAGCTTGACTCACTTATGATATCTAAGTTATTTAAATATAAGTCTCGACCCCCTTAGTCCCAATTTTCCTTGTTTAAGTTTCTTATGTTGCTTTATCTTGCATCTATGGTCAATTTTTAATTGGGATCAATTGTTGGGATTGAGGTATATCTAAAATTTAATCAATTTGAGGTGCGGGAGTATG
>JAOTQR010006927.1:0-11293 GCA_025774065.1 Solanum ossicruentum | reverse complement strand
TTCTAGTACCCAAGTCCCATAGCTATATGACAAACAGAGGTAAATATTTATGGTAACCATTATCGAAATTGGAGGCCCGTAAGGTAGGGTTACAATTATGTTATGATGAATGAAAAATCCTTTTCGAAATAGGAGTGCCCATAAGATAAGGCTACTTCTCCGAAATGGAAGGCCCGTAAGGAGAAGTATGGACTACCTTTGGCAAGTAGATTGCCTTTTATTAGGTATGGAGAAGACACCGAAATTCCATGTAGTAGCTCTATGGTCTAGATGTCGGTGGAGGTCTCACTCCCTCTATGTTGAAGTATTATGACATTCCATGCATCATGAATTTCATGGCATATTGATATATTACTCTTCCTTGTGTATATACTTCTTTCTGTATATGCGCCCTTGTCATCTAACATTGAATGTAGGTTTAGTGAGTTCATATACATTGCATGTCCGCATACTCAGTACATTCAAACGTACTAACATACTCTTTTCCTATATGATCTTACCATGTAGGGGCCAGAGACTATTTTCATCCCCCTCTCGACGGTTAGCTTAGATTATGAAAGTTATTGTGATGAGTCTTATCATCCAAGAACAAGCCACCATCCATCTACCTATTATGTTGCTTATGCTTATGTTTTATTTACCTAAAGGTTGAGGCCCGGATATGCCTTGGCCCCCATACTATTCTATGACTTAGGCGTTGTTGGATGACATGTAAACTCTATGTACTGATTTGTATCTTGTTATGTTATTTGCTTATGGAGAATATCACTATGGTTATTCCTTTGATGTTAATTTTATGGTGATATGTTTATGATGAGATGGGAAGTGTGGAAAGTCCTAAGTCCCTTCTATCCTCATAGTGTGAGCCATCTTTACCCACCCTATAGTTCTTATATGCTATGTGCTATGTGCTATGTGAATCCATGCAAATCTCTATCGCTATAACATCCTCATAGAGTGAGTCATACTTTCTCTTCTCTTAGAATTATGTGCTTAATGTCTTATTGTATGCTTTCGAGTTGATGATGCGTGTATGGATACCATGATGCTTGTTTGGGGACTCTCAGGTTCCCATTCGCCATGTCGCTCCTAGGTGCAAGGCTCGAATCGTGATACTACTTTAGAGAGAAATATTGGAGTCTTTGGAGTGAATTAGTTAGAATGAGAGTAAGGGTAGATTTATTAGGATTGATGCAGTTAGGGTAGTTATAAGGGTCAAAACGACGTAGTTTTGGAGTCAAACGGGTTGAAAATAACCAAAAAGCCATTCTTAATTTTCTGCCGCACCCAACTATGAGAGGAATCTATGAGTCATAGAATGAATAATGACAGGTAGCTTAGGGGTTTTGTCCAATTAAAAATTGGTCTCTTAATATGTACCAAAATCTCATTCTACAAGATCACTTTTATGACCCATAGTTCTATTTACGGGTCATACGGTACCCTCACAATTAACCTCATACTTATAAGAGTTTCAAACCCCCAGGCCTCATCTAAAAACTCTAAGCCAACATATGACTCATAAGTGTCATGATCCAAACTTAGGGCCTAGACGTGACACGACAAATGGAAACCTGAAGGGACCCAAATAACTCTCTTAGCATATCAATCACACATCCTTGGTTGCGGAAGCAAAGTAAACAACATCAAAAGAGTATAATTAAAGGTAAAGGGACTAATGGATGTCTTTCATACCATAAATCATAGAAGAGTCAAAGCTCAAGCATAATTACATCACTTGTCCTACAACACCTCTAGCATAGATTGGGCGGAGGCCAAGATACTTTCTGGGCTCACCCCATAGTATCAAGAGTTCTACAAAAAGAAATAACATAAGCAAGAATAGCATAGCTAGTGTCCTCGAACTTGAGGACTCACCAAAGCTTATCTTCGAGATTCCACAACTAGCCACACGAAGGATGATCGTGAAGAGCTCCGGTTCTTATTTGGTAATATCATGTAGGCATAGAGAATGCATTAGTATGTTTGAATGTACTAAGTATGTAGGATACAATACAACAAAAGGTAAGAAACATAATCAAAATGCATAAACATAAACAATGGGTAGTATAATAAAAATATGATATGCATGATCAATGCTTCAAGTAAAACATGCTTGTATAAAACATATTACATGTGCAGGAAGAGACCATCATCATAGACCAAGCAAACTATTACTTGGAATCCAAGGCATACCACACCCTTGGAAGGCAATCAAGATATCTACGCCCCAACATGGTAGTACAGGCTTACCACCCCTCGACAAGGCGATTGAGGTATCTACCCCCCAATATGGTCGTACGGGCTTACCACCCCTGACAAGGTGATTGATGTATCTACCTCTCAATATGGTAGTACAGGCTTACCACCCCCTGACAAGGTGATTAGGGCTTAACACCCCCTCAATAAGGTGATTGGGCTTAACACCCCCCCTCCCCCCAACAAGTTGTGGTCAACTTGAAACACTATAGATACCTTTCATGAAATCAATACACACATACATCCCTTTCATCACTTATCTCATAACCATGTAACAAATTATCAATAGCTCAAAAATTCTTAACCGAACATTTTATCGAACATTTGGCGGGTGTGTAATGCTAGTTCAAAATCATGCAATTCGAGAGTGAAATCATATGAGAAAACTTAATGTTGAACAACCCACTAACACTTGGTAACACTATCATGTAAAATAACTTGAAACCCCTCATCAAATCTCATAATAGATCATAGTTTCATAGCTCAAAATATGCATGATCACAATAACCAAACCATCTCATAGTACAACCTTAACATAGGTTAAACATGTGTTTCCAATCAACATTTCACAAAACCCCAATATAATTTATAAGCATAATCCATAATAAGTAATACCCATAAGTAATACAACTTGAAAATATGCTACTTTAAAAAAAAAAGAAGGTTGGGCACCATGGGTGAACGGACCCAAAGGTTGAAACTCACATAACTCAAACTTGGAGATTTCCTTGATGAAGATTTGAATGAGAACTCAAAGCTTTTATGAAATTCTTGAGATCCAGAATAAGCGTGGGACACTTGAATTTGGATGAAATATTTGGCTAAGTGTTAGAGAGGGTTTTGAGAGTGTATTGAGTGATATACGGTTGAAAATAACTAACTATAGGTGTTTTTATGCATAGAAGGGAATGGGGCCAAGACTCCAATGCCTAGGCAAAAATAGGAAAAGTAAGGAGCTCACAACATTGCTCTGCTATGGGTCCGCGTCGCGGAGCTAACGTGAATAGATTCTGGAAATTGAATTTTGGCGAAATTCATTTTTCGCTACGGGTCTTCTAAAATTGGGATTATACCCATTTCCCACTCAATTTTTCCCCATGATAAGGAATATGAAATCAAACTTTTGATATCATGCACAAATTTTGAGATATATGTAAATTACGATTATGGGCATTTTCGAGGCACATTTTTGGACACTTTTAGGGGCATTTCAGTGAGAGCGCTTAGTCCTTTTCCTCAATACTTAGCCATATTTAAAGTCCTTAAAATACTATTCACAAGACGTAGTTCCAAATACGACCCGTACTATGGCCTCGTAACCTCAATTTCTAGGTTAAAAAATTTCATCATGTATTGGAGCAAGGCACAAAACCTGTTTATGACCCATGGAACAAACCAGGAGCCATAGATGGGCTCGTAATATCAATTCACTTTCAAATTTTCTATAAGTTTTCCATTTTTCAAGCTTTTCTACATATGGGGTGTTATAGAAACCTATCTTCAATGACTCATGGTCAAATTTATGACCAGTAGAATAGCTTTACAGTTAGTCCAGTCAATTTTCATTTAAGAGCATTTTAGATATTTTCCCTTAGACCTAATCCCAATACCATGTCATTTTTTAATTCTTAAATACTAGCCATATCAAACACAACCCTCTCTATTACTCTTATTCACTCTTCACATACTTCCCTAAATATTTTCTAAGGCAAGGACTCCCTCAAGAAGGCAAGGAAGGACAACTAGGGTTTTCTCAGATTTTTTCTTCAACATCAACCCTTTTCTTAGGCTTCCTAATCAAGGTATGTGGAATTTATTCATGAGTTCCTTTAACTACTAAAGCCCATGATTTCTCTATAAATTTCCTCTCATTTCGATTATGTATTTTTCATGGTTTTTCCAATTATTTCTTCAAATGCATAGTTTATGAATTATTTGAGGCTTTATTTATCTATTTTGACTTATATGAACTCTCAAATTCATAGAATTTTAGATTCATCAAGTATTCCTTCATTGAGATAAATTAGGGTTTTTTTTAATGCACCGTGGATAGAATGGATTGTGATTTAAAGTGATGAAATTCTCACATACTTAAATTACATAAGGTTTCGAATGAGCTACTCTATATGCATGAAATTTTGACAAGTATGAACAATGACTACTATTGAACCTATGAATGTATGACTAGTATGATTTTATGATGTGCATTTTGTAGGATTTGACTTAGCACTAAATGAAGCCTAAGGTGGGGGACTATCCACAAGGGCCCTTATGTAAAGCCTTTTGCCTCATAACTATGCACCATAGTAAGATCATTTATTAACTGGTGACCATATAGAGATCCATGTTCGAGACACCCATATAGTAGGATATAGTCTACCTTGGTCAGTAGGAAGAAACATTGGGATTCCATGTCATAGTTCTCATGGTCTCAGTATCGATTAAGGTCTCCTCCCATAGAGTTATTGACATGATATGTTATGAATTTATGTTTCATTTGGACATGATTTTAATAAGGCAGTGATCATCTATTATGTATTGAGTTTATTGTCCTTGTTATCATATGCATCTTGTCTATTATGATTTATGACTCTCTTATTGCATTACATCTCACTGTCATAACCCAAGTCTAGGGCCTAGATGTGACACTGCGAATGGGGAACCCAAAGGGGCCCCAAATAAGCCTCTTTAGAATGCATAACACATCCTTGGTTGCAGAAGCATAAATACACAAATAACATATAAATTTTGTGGGAAAAAGGACTTTGGATTCACACTATGGGGATGTTGTATGGAAGAGGATTAGCATGGATCATATAGCAAACAAAGTTTAAGGGGCGACTAAGTATGACTCATGCTGTGGGGGCAATAGGGACTTACTTCCATCTCATCAACAACATACAACAAGCATAAGAAGGGAATAAGGGACTAAGGGAGTCTTTGATCTGCTGTCAAAATACAACACTTTTGATACTTAAAACTTGGAATTTTGTGTGTTCTCAAGGAGATGTTAGTAGATTTGTTGTGTTTTTATGTTTTGTTTGTAAGATTACAGAGTTTGACATGATATTGGGCTAGGTGTACAGAAGTTGACAATTTTGCTGTTCTATGACACCCTTTATGGGCCATGGAAGTTTCCGAGAACGTAGAGTTGGTTTCGCAGAAAAATCCAAAGAAGGGGCGATTTTTTGAACTTGAATCTACAGATATGTAGACGAGCCGCAAAGCTTTGTTCAAGTCATAGGTATGGCATTGCACCCTGAGAATCAGAAAGTGTGGAGTTGCTTAAAAGTCATTAAACGAAACCCTTCATGGGCTATAAGTATTTATATGGCCCATAGATAGGTCTCGTAAAAAGTTAACCCCATAATTGAAGATGAAGTCCACGAAGCCCCGACTATGGACCATAGAACTTTATATGGCTCATAGAGATGGTCGTAAGGCCTGTCGAACCCATTTCTCTTATTTTGATTTGGTTTTGCATTTTAATTACTATAAATAGGTTTTTTAGATTATTTTTTGGTGTGTAACCATAGAGAGTAAGGACCACCTCTACAACAATAGGACCGTAATTGCACCTCAAACTTTTCCACGATTCCTTAAACAATCCATCCTCTTATGACCAAGCTCCCCACAATCAAAACATGCATTGAAACCCTTCAAACATAGGCCCCTATGATACCTTCCACACTTAGAGAACACATCATTGGGAACCATTGCACCCACACCTTGAGGCCTAGGGATGTTATTGGCAAACCCCTTATTCATAGCATGAGGAGGCCTTTGGCCTTGTTGATATCTAGTACCCTTTCAAAACCCACCCTTAAAATGAGCTCTCTTGGACTCATGGCCCCTCTTCTTTCTCAACGTTTCTTCTTCCATTTTCTCTGCATATGTCATCAACCATGACAAGTCCATGTCACTAATAAGCATTACGAATCAATATTCTTCACTTACCAAATCAAGGACCCCCACAATAAACTTGTTTATCCTCGACCTAGAATTGGCCGCCAAGTGAGGAACACACATTCAAAGTTGATTAAATTTCAGGGCATACTCCCTCACACTCATACTACATTGTTTCATGTTCATAAACTCAACCAACTTTGCTTCCCTAAGCTCAAGAGGGAAGAATTGATTAAGGAACGCCAATTTGAATTCCTCCCAAAACATCACATAGCCATTACCCTTCTTACCTTTCCATTGATCAAACCAAATTTGGGCCACCCCCTTGAGTTGGGACGCCGCCAACTCTGCCTTCTCATTTGGCCCAACACCCATGATCAATAAGATTTTATAGGTTTCATTAATAAACTCTTGTGGATCCTTATCCACATTTGACCCATGGAAAATCAAAGGATTCATCCTCATGAAATCTCTTACCCTAGCTCCCGGGGTAGTAGTATGAGGGGCTTGGGTCCCTTGTTGGACTTGGTTGGCCACTACTTGGGCAAGCACTGTAAGAGCATCCCGGAGCTCACCATTGGTAGGTTGCTCCTCGGGAGTTTGGGCACGTCATCCTCTATTATTCGGCATGACCTAGTATAGCAAAGAATAATCATTAGGGGGGAATACTTATCACAACTCTATAGCACGACTCCGGACATGAAGAAGGGAAACATTTCCTAGAATGCCTCATAGCCTCCTATTCATAATCATGGCGCTCTTCACAACCATGAATAAGACTCTTATCGGTGCAGGGTGTTGGACTCCAAGGATCTGTCAACCTAGTTCTCTAACACAAAGTTTGTCACAACCCAAGCCTAAGGCCTAGAAGTGACACAACGAATGGGGAACCAGAAGGGATCCCAAAGAAGCCTCTTAGCATATCGTCACACATCCTTGGTTGCAGAAGCATACAAAAGACATATACAAATAAAAGTAAGGGCAACGGGACTAAGGGGGAAACTTGCATAATCATTGAAGTCAAAAGTCAAGAGTCAAGCTCATACATAGTACACACCTTGTCCAATATACACCTCTAAAACATAGAAAGAGCAAGGCCTAAGACAAGCTATCGGGCTCACCCTCATAGTCAAATATAACATAAGATAGTATCTTAAAACATAGATAATAGGGAAAGATATACCGAAGTCCCCAAAATGGAGGACTCACCAATAACTTAGAATAGCACTGTCTAGCCACGCGGGGGAGGAGGAGGATGATTAACTCAGGCACCAGTTCCTACATGGTAATATCGTTTAGGCAAGAGTATGTATTAGTACGTTTGAATGTAGTAAGTATTTAGGATGCAATATAGCTAACAAGCTTCATAATCGAAATACATACATTAGACAACATGCATAGTATAGCAATATGGCATGTATGATCAATGCATAAGTAAAACATGCTATGATAAATCATGCTTCTATAAGAAATCATGTGCGTAGAAGATACCAAGCTAGAATCCCAACTTTGGATGGGATATGCCATTCACACCTAGACACCTTGGTGGCAAGGAATCACACCCCTTGCATGGCTGATGCTGTTCACACCTGGACACGCTGGTGGCAAGGTACTACACCCCTCACATGATTGATGCCGTTCACACCTGGATACCCTGGTAGCAAGGTACTACATCCCTCACATGGTTGATGTTGTTCACGCCCGACACCCTTGTAGCAAGGTACTCACCCGTCACATGGCCATCTGCCTCCCTCGGCTAAAAATGGTCTAATAAAACACATTATATACAACTTACATATATATTATGTCCATAAGATGATTGCATCTTTAAAATATCATACATATCATATCTCATGCTTTGAACCTTCAATTCCTCAAGAAACCATAACTAGACATTTTATCAAGCACTTGGCGGGTATGTAATGGGTGTAAAAGAGCATGCAATTTAGAGATACAATGATGCAGAAAAATCAGTGGTAAAACCTTTAATCAACACCTTGCAACACCCCAAGATATTCTCATCAAAACCCCTTATCAATTCCAACATTAGATCTAAGATTTGAAGCTCAAAACATGCTAAAACAACCATACTTTCATGAACTAAATTCACTATGCAGTAAATTTCTCAATATACAAGACCCACATGTAAAATCAATATTAGATCATGCAGTATTAATTGAAATAGGGTTTAGGCACCATGGATGGAAGGACCCAATGGTTCAACACCACATATCTTGGCTTTTGTGAAGTTCTTGAAGAAGACTTTCATGGATATTTGAAGCTTGGGTGAGATCCTTGAAGAAATCCTTGAGATTGGCCTTGAATTTGGGATTTGAATGTACGGTTAGAATTGAGTGTAAGTGTTTAGGGAAATATTGGAGAATGTTTTGGGGTGATATGAGGGTGAAATAAGGCTAAATATAGGTGAAAATATGTTTGGGAAAACTTAAGTCCAATGCTTTGAAAAATTTGGGCAAACTAGGAAACGACAGTACAGGAAAGACACCTCTCTGCGTCGCGGAGATATCGCGGACCGCCTCTTGAAATTGCACCAAGTGAAAATTTCATATTCGATTCCTTTGCTTTAAAATCGAGTTTAGAACCATGTCACCCTATGTTGGACCCCCTGAATAAGAATATGAAGTTGGATTTTGGAAATTCCGTACGAATTTTTAGATATACAGAAACAAGATTCTGGGAACTTCTTAGGCACATTTTCGGGGACTTTTTTGGGTCATTTCAGGTCTTTTATAGTAAGAAATTTACTGCATAGTGACTTAACTTCATGAAAGTAAGGTTGTTTTAGCATGTTTTGGGCTCTAAATCTTGAATTTAATGTTGGATTTGATGAGAGGTTTTGATATGAATGTCTTGGGGGTGTTGCAAGGTGTTGATTGATGGTTTTACAATAGATTTTTGTGCATGATTTCATCTCTAAATTGCATGGTCTTTTGCCCTCATTACACGCCCTCAAAGTGTTTGATAAAATGTCTGGCTAGGGTTTCTTGAGGAAATGAAGGTTAAAAGCATTATATATGATATGAATGATGTTATGATGATGAAATTAGCTTATGTATATAATATATTATACATAAAGTATTGCATTAGACGATACCCGATCTGGGGAGATAAGCGTCCGGGTAACCATGATGGGGGTTTATACTCATCAACCATGCGAGGGGTTTTTACTTCGGCACCGTGTTGGCAAGGTGTGATAAGCATCGACTATATGAGGGGTTTATACCACACAACCACCAAGAGATTTATACCTTGAACAACTATCTTGGTCTCTTCGACACATATGATATCCTATATAAGCATGATTTACTTATGCATGTTTTACTTATGCATTGAACATATATGTCATATTGTTATATTATGTTTATTGCTCGATAATATGCAATTTGAATATGATGCCTACTTATTGTTGCATTGCATCTGACATACTTAGTACATTCAAACGTATTAATGCATACTCTATGCCTACATGATGTCACCATGTAGGAACCGGTGTCCATGTTGATCATCCTCATCCACGTGGCTATTTCGGTACTATTCAAGCAAGTCGGTGAGTACTCCACTTCGGGGACCTTATTATATGATTCTCTTATTATGTATTGAAACATTCTTCTTTACTTTGTAATTAGACTATGAGGGTGAACTTGGTTGCTTTGTCTTGGCCCTCGGTCTTATCTATGTAGTAGAGGTGTTGTTGGACATGCTATGTATTTATGATATGAGTCTTGACTCTTGTCCCTTGATTACAATGTTGTGCAAGCTTTCCCCTTAGTCCCATTGCCCCTATTTCTGCTCTTTTATGTCATTTAAATGCTCTCACGACCAATGATATGTGATGATAAGTTAAGTGGCTTGTCTGGGGACCCTTTAGGGTTCCCCATTCACCGTGTCACATCTGGACCGTATTTGGGGTCATGACAAACTTGGTATCAGAGCACTAGTTTGTTAGATCCTTGGAGACCAACACATCGCGTCGATTAGAGTCTTATTCATAGTTTTGTTATGCACCACAACTAGGAGTAGGAGGCTATGAGACATTTTAGGAAATGTTTCACTTCTTCAATATCCATGTCATGAGATAGAGTTAGGTCCCCTAGCGCTTATTGCTAACCCTCACCTTTACATTGTAGAATATGTCTCAAGCTACTCAGAACGGTGCTATGATGAATGCAGAGATTTTCAATGCTTTATGAAAAGTGGCCAAAGTGGCGGCAAAATTAGAAACTCACCTCGGTCAACAACTGGGTGCTCGCGAGACCTCCAGTGGTGAAAGGGGAGGTAGTGAGGCCAAGAGGGCCCATAATGTGGGTAAGTTCCAAAGTCTCAAATGTATAGGTGTTTGTGGTATGGCTAATAATGGTATGTGTCCTAATTGTGGAGGGGGTCATAGAGGCCCATACTTAAAAGGCACCTATGCTTGTTTCCATTGTGGTGAGGAGGGGCATAAGCATAAGGTTTGTACTTATAAATCCTATAAGGATGAATGAGGTGATGGTGGGATTACTAATCCCAAGTGTCAAAGGTGTAGAAAGAACAACGGTGGCCCGTGTCGGAGGAACACTAGTGCTTGCTTTGGATGTGGTAAGGTAGGCCACAAGCTGATGGATTGTCCATTTATTCCAAGGGGGCGTAAGGATGGTCTACTTATGGACCATGGTTGCTATGTTGATCAAGTGCCTCAAGGAGGGGATAAGGTGCCTGATGCTATTATAGGTAAGTTGAAGTTTCCTTGACTTTGATGTGCATGCATTGTTAGGCTCGGTGTGCCACTATTTCTTTTGTATTCTTCTTGGTTGATGGTGGGGCTTCTCGTGCGCCCACGTTTTTGTGTAGATCTTTGGTGTCTATCCTTTTGTTGGGTATATTATTGATAGAAGGTTCATAGGTGATGGTACGGGTTTGTGTTGCATTAGGCCTTGCTTTGTGGCTTGTTGTCGGCATGGTGTATTTTGAGGTCATTGTAGGGAAGGAATGGTAACATGCATGTTGTGTCTTCATGGGTGGTAGGAGTCGATAGTTAGATTACGACTTCCTAATGAGCCCATCTTTGAGTGGGAGGTTGTCAACAGGTAGAAAAAGAGGTAGGTCCATTTCATGTCTTCAGGTATAA
>JAOTQR010006875.1:0-18523 GCA_025774065.1 Solanum ossicruentum | reverse complement strand
ACTACAATCTAACTATCTTTTTTCTTAATTATTCTACAAGCATATATATTCACTTCTTTCTCCTTCACTATGTAGTCTTTTGTGCATTCTTTTTTCAATACATAAAAATTATTATTTTTTATATCTACAATCAAAGCTAACTTTTTTTTTATATATTTTAATTTTGTTTATTGATTCTAGGATTTATGGGTATTTTTTTCACAAAATTAAGTATTCTTTGAAGTGTCCGTTTATTTTTCTGTTGTTATATTTTTCATAAAAGACGAAAAATCTCTTGAACAACTCCCTACATCTTCCATCTCTTTCAAATCTTCTTTTTGATTACATATTTTTATTATAAGTATGAATGCCATAAATTAATTTTTTTTTTGAAAAAAGAAAGAAGAACAGAATAATTTAAGAAAAACAGAAGGAATAAAAATTACAAAAAAGACAAGAATCGCAACATCGTCATTTTATCAACATCATATAATATCTACGAGAAAGAGAGAGAGAGAGAGAGAGAGAGAGAGAGAGAGAGAGAGAGAGAGAGTATAATTTGAATTCATATTAAGAAAGGAAAAAATCTAAAAATTAGGAAAAAATTTGAAATATAGTATAATTAGATTCAAATTACCTTTAATGTTTTTCTAAATTATATTTTCTCAGAAGGTATAAATATTATTTGAAAAAATTATGGTAATTATCTTTAAAGTTAGGGAGTTATTTGAAAAAAGATTTGAAAGAGATGGAAAATGTAGGGAGTTGTTCAAGAGATTTTACATCTTCTACAAAAATACAATAATAGAAAAATGAAACAAATGCTTCAAAAAATACTTAATTTTGTAAAAAAAAAATATAAATCCTAGAATCAATAAAAAAAATTAAATATATAAAAATGTTAACTTTGATTGTAGATATAAAAATATAATTTTTATGTATTGAAAAGAGAATGTATAAAAGACTACATAGTGCAGGAGAAAGCAATTGATGTATATGCTTGTAGAACAATTAAGAAAAAATATAGTTAGACTGTAGTGGAAGAAGTCAATAAAAAAAAAACTAAACTATTTGCCAAAGAGGAAGAGAGAGGGTGAAACGGAGAGAAACAGAAAAAAAGAGAAAAATAATAATTATTTTTTATTTATTTAAAAAATAAGTAAGTAAATAAATAAATATTATAAAGAAATATTTCTTGGTAACCTGCAATGTCAGGTCAATATTACCTGATGGTGTAAAAATTAGGTACACTGACAATGCACCAAAATTAAACTCATAATTTAAACTCTTTAATTTATCGAATGTTTATTATAGTCAATATTTAATATCATTAAAATCATGACATAATATTTGAAGAGAAATAGTGAAAAAACAATTTTATCTAAAGCAGAATCTTTTAATAAAGGGAAAAAATTTCAAAAAACATTTCTAAGGACCTTCATGCTTTTAATATAATATAGATTTTTTTAATTGTATTTAATTACTTTTACTAGTATAATTTTTCGTGAATTTTTTTAATGTTATCCATTATAAGCAGTTGGGTATTTTTCTTTGTATTTCAATATATTGTGTTTAAATTTATGTTGATTAGATTTTAATATTTTAATGTGTCGTTATCTATTGAGATTTAGTTATGTGGTAAACACAATTTATTATTTTATTATTATATTAAAAAACACTTTCTCGTCTAAAAAAAGCTATTTCCTTCAAACTTTTTACACCATAATTTGTAACTTGTTTTCTAATTTGGTCTTGACTCATTACTTATTGCATTATTCTTTAATTAATATCCTTACATTACTATGTACTTTTCTCATAGTTTGTCAGTTACCTAATATTCTTACTAACAATTTATTTTTGATAGAATATAAATAAATATATATGTTTTTGTTTTTTTAAAGACATTAAATTTATTTCTAAATGTTTATTCCATTGCTCAAAAGTTTGCCACTATTTATATTTATCTATCATATTTTATTTCAAATTATAATTTCGTATTATCAACAACAACAACATATCCAGTGGAATCTCACAAGTGGGGTCTGCGGGGGTAGGATGTACGTAGACCTTACCACTATCTCATAGAGGTTGAGAGGTTGTTTCCTAGGAACCCTCGTCTCAAAAACTCATAAGTAGAATAAACTAGATGTGGAAAAAGGAAGAAAAAAGAAAGGGAACAAAAAAACGACTATTAAGGAAAAATACATGATAGTATGCAAATACGCTAACATTGACATATCAAAACAGAAAATGAGAACACAAGATATAAAGATAATGTAAATATTCTAAAAGTAAATAAATATAGGACTAATCATGACAACATGCGATGTAAAGATATCACTACTCCTACTAACCTACTATCACAAAGTCGTATATCGATCTACCCCTACCAACCTATTAGCCCTCTAATCTAATAGCAACTTGCACTCTTTTCTATCTAAGGTCATGTCCTCGGTGAGATAAAGTTTTGGCACATTTTGCCTGATCACCTCCCCCCAATATCTCTCCGGTCTACCTCTACCCCTCTGTGTATCCCCTAAATCCAATCTCTTGCACCTCCTAACAGAAGCGTCGATACTCCTTCTCTGTCTACGTCCAAACCAATGCAGTCTCGCTTCCCTCATCTTATCAGCCACAAGGGCTATCTCTAGCTTCTCCCGAATGATTTCATTCTTAATCCTGTCACTCCTAATATGTCCACACAACCATCTCAACATCATCCGTTCTACAAGTTGCATCTTTTGAACATGTGAATTTTAATTGGCCAACACTTTACCCCATATAGTAAAGATGGTTGAACCACCATTCTATAAAACTTGCCTTTAAGTTTATGTGATATTTTTCTTATCACATAATACTCTTGAGGCAACCCTCCGTTTCATCTATTCTGACTCAATATGGTGTGTGACATCATCATCGATATCGCCACTACTTTGGATGATGTACCGAAGATCCTTAAAGTCATCTCTCTTGGGGATAGTTTGAGTGACAAGTGTCACATCAATGTCTGCTTCATCCCTCGCAACACTGAAATTGCACTCCAAGTATTCTATTTTGGTTATGCTTAATTTGAACCATTTGGATTCCGAAGTATGTCTCAAAACCTCCAATCTATCATTGACTTTAGTTCAAGTCTCATCAATTAGTACCATGTCATCTCAAATAGCATACACCAAGGAACCTCCTCCTAGATAGACTGCGTCAGCTTATCCATCACTAAGGCAAATATAAAAAGGCTCAACATAGATCCTTGATGAAGTCCTATCTCAACAGGAAAGTATGTTGATTCTCCTCCCATCGTCCTTATCCGAGTTTTGACTCTGTCGTACATGTCCTTTATCACCCTAATATATGCCATTGGGAAACCTTTCACCTCTAGATACCTCCAAGGACATCTCTTGGAACTTTGTCATAGGCCTTCTCGAGATCAATGTACACCATATAATTTCATATTATCACAAAATGTAAATAGATTTATTGATGGACTATTTATTTTAAATATAATTTGGTATTTCCGCAAAATATAAATAGAGATATTGGTTGGCTATTTATCTATTTATATTTTACATGGATAAATCTTTTGTAACATGAAATTGAATTTGATAAGTTTTGTTATGCATAAAGAAATGCTAAAAATAAAATATATAGTAGAAGAAAACTCAAATATGTCTGTTAGAAGTTGTTAATTAAAATTACACACTTTCACCTGTATTGGATGTAATTTTATCTCATATTCAGTTTTTGTAATGACCCGTTAGGTTACTTTAAAAATTAGTCCTCTTGATTTCCTCAAAGATTTACCTTGTAAAATTTTAACTGGATATTTTGGACTATTCAATAACTATGGGTATTTAGTTTAAGTAAATGTAGATAATTGATTGAATTGATAGACTAGATATTAATTTATTTAAAAATCCTATACTACTTGTCCTATATTTATTGAAAAGAAATTAATATGGTTTAACATTTTTAGTACATAAGTAATGTGGAAAAAGGAGAAAAAAAAACGAAGATAGAAACTTATCGCCGCAGACAAGTTTGAGAGGAAAGCATCGCAATTCAACTTCTGGTAAGCAACTAATGTCTAGTATTAGGAGTTCTATAATTAATTAGATGTATATAGGTATAGTATAAATCCTATTCATGAACATTCAACCAGTTAGAAAAGCAAAATTGGAAATTTGTAAGTAAGGGTGAATTCACTTTTGGAGTTTGGTGGGGGACAAACCAATGACAACAGTCATTTGGATAAAGATGCCAATGACATGTAAGGTAATCCTTAGGAAATCATACATTATTTTATATACAGAATGGAATTGCAGAAACTTAAGCAATGGACTTTGATGTCGCTCAACCTGATTATTCAAAGGTAGAAGGGGCGGTCGTCATCAGTATAATAATTCAACTGTCATGATCCAAGCCTAAAGACTAGACGTAACACGAAGAATGAAAATCCGAGTGGGAGATAACCAAACAAGCCTCTTATGCATACATAGCACATCCTTGGCTTTAGCAAAATCATAAAAGAGAAATGGGCGTATAACATGAAGTATCTAGGAGAAATGGGACTAAGGGAAGTATTCTCCATCACATAGAGATAAATAAAGTCAAGCTCAATACATAACTTCCATATCTAACAACACCTCTAGTATGAGTGGAACGGGGGACAAGACATCTCCCGGACTCACCCTCAAAAGATAAAGAAAGTCTAAATAGATAAGTCTTATCAAGAGTATGAAAGTAAAGTGGATATTGTCCCCGAAGTGGAGGACTCACCAATAGCAATTTTCAACGGTCCAGCTAGCCACGTGGGGGAAGAGGATAAATAGGAGCTATGGTCCCTACATAGTGAAATTATGTAGGCAAGAGTATGTGTTAGTACTTGGAATGTACTAAGTATGCGGGGTGAAATGCAACAAGGAATATAAGCTATAACAACCAAGATTCATAATCATAATCAATAGGTATAAGCTCAATATGATATATATAGTCAATGCTTAACTTAAAACACGCATGAAGATAGTCAAACTTGCATAATATTGTTGACACCCAATTCTTATCCTCCACAATGTAATTTTATTATCGAGTTTTAATTTTTAACATTTTTCAAATAATTATTTTCAAAAAAAAAAATTTTTAATTAAAACTGGCGCGTGGGGGGACCACGCGCCCCCAATTTCCAATATCCCCTTCTTCTTTCCCCTTCAACGAACCTTTTCCCCATTCCCATTTTTCTTCTTCTCTTCAAACCAAATCCAGAAAAAAGACAAATCCCCAACAATTTTCCTCCCCAAATCACATCCAGCCGACAATCATCAACATCTCTTTCCTTTTACGTGTCACAATCTTGTTCCATCCCTCATCCTTACTCTCAATCGGACGGATGAAAGTGAAGGTCCGTTGAAGATTTTGAATTCAAAATCATAAAGATTTCTTGCCTAAAGGGATGATTTTTGAATTGGAAATTCGAAATTCAACCACAAAAATTCCTCGATTCACCCTAATTTTAGGAGCTATATAATCCCTTCTCCTTCTTCGTTCTGGACGGCCGTCGATAATAAGAAAAATCCTAGCCAATAAGGGCGACCATTGAAGGAAATCTGAAGGAAACCTAGAAAAGCAGCAGTAGTCAACCTGAAAACCCCTAGAAACTTAGTGAATTCATCATATTTATTGTTAACCTTCAAAGCCTGACAGGGTTCAAAGACCCTCGAATCAATTTCTTCAAAACTCGTTCGATTTCGAAAGACCTTGAAGATTCTTGGTCGAAGAAAGGGTAGACGGAACTCGTAGTGGTGTGAGAATCTTTGCTAAGCTTGTCGTCGTCCCAGTTCCTGCTCTGGAAAAGGTAAAAACGTTACCTCTCTTATTTGTTGTACTTCTTCTTTAGCTGATACCCATGCCAGAGTCTTCTATGTCTTAACGCAAGTTTGCCTTAATCAAACTTAAAAGAAAATGTTTGTCTATTCGAAGTATCATTCTGATGCATTCACTATTGTATGAATCCTATACAAGATATGTCTATGTGTTTGAAAGCCTTGACAGTGTATTCTTCGTGAGATTTTTAACTTTAGTTAGTTTCAAAAGGATCAGTCTTGGTTATTGTGATTTTAATCTTTGGAGGTTTTATGAACATGTGTTCTGCTTGTGTAGTCTTAAGATGGATGTTTATTGCCTGGCATTGTTGTCTTTAGGCCCTGTTAGCATGAGAATATGGTGGGTCGATATGTTAATCGAGTTATTTGTTTTCCATGTTTAAGGTCCAAGTTCAATTGGTTAGTTCGTTTTTGGTAAAAGCCCAGAAGTAATGCCTGTTTGGTTTTTCTTTGTGATCATATAACTTGTCTAATGTGATGTCAAGGTCGTTTAGTTCATCTCAGGTTTGCTTTTGGTTTGCTCTCATTTTCATAGTTATGTTATGTGAAAATCTTCCTATTTCAGTTGAGTAATTTCAATCGCTGTCACTGTTATGTCGTCGTATTGCATCTTGAATTCCCCTATTGTTTTGTGGTTGAGATTCAATATCTTTTGCTTCATTTAAACTTCTCTGTAATCTTTTGGCTTGAAGTTGGCATGTTGTCCATCTTGAACTTCCTCTGCTGTGTTAGAAAGGTAGACCCACGTTTAAATCCCTGGTTCATTCCTGATTCCCTAAATGTTGTCAGTCCATGGTTTGATAATGGTTTGTTTCAGAGTAGTCTTCCTCTATGAATATAGTCTGCTGTCAAGGTAACTGTGATGTTGTAACTGCGATGCTGTTTACTTTTGTTTACCGTTGTCTGAGAGTACTAACCAGCTTAAGATGTTGCCATTATCTTTATCTACTAAATGTTAGATGATTTTGAAATCTCAAACTTAGAAGGTATGATTGTTTTGACCTCTGAAACTTCAATTTTGTTTAAAGTTAAGTGTATTCTTCCTTGTCTTAACTGTTGAACTACCGTACAATTCATTATGGTGCATTCGTTCCGTTTTCGAAGTCACCCTTTCTGATTGTATGCTAAAATTTGAAATCAGATCTTTGGGATCAGATTTTCTTGGCTTTGTTTGTGTCTCTTCTTGTGGATTTGATATGAATTCAGGATGTTTTTTAGATCTCCGCTTTAGTCTCTATTGTTGTGAAATACCTTTTAATCTGTACAAATCAAGCTTTGCCATTTGGATGTATAATGTAAGAAAGAAGTATGGATCCTATCTCTGTTTGCATCTTTATGTCAGTCATCAATACTTGGTAGACAATCATACAAATTCGAATTGATTAAGCATTTGAAATTCTATTGCTTATATGTTTACTTCTTTGTTGCATGTTAAATCTTCTTTGAGTCGCCGACAGACTTCCCTCCTTTGCATTTCATGGGTCATGGAGGCCCCAAATTCTCTCCTTCTCGAATCGACCCAATATATAGAAAGAAGCCGGTCTACCAGTGTAGTTGTTCTGAAAAGCTCAAAAGTCGCGACAAAGACTAAAATGGGACGAAGGCCCAAAACTCAACTCTCTTCTCATATTATTTTGTTTATGTATCTATATTTGTTTGGATGCTAATATTTTACATTTTATTTTTTTGTTTCAATCTAATTAAATTTCCCGACAAGTCAAAACCATTCATGTTATTCAATTTTATCCCAAAAAGAGTAAATAACATAATAAATGAAAATAAAAAATAAAAAATGTGATTTTACACTTTAGTTCAATTTTTAAATATAACCAATTTCCTTCAAGTTTAGTCAAAGTCTTTCAAAATTAATCAACCTCAAAATCAGTCAATCTTTTTCAAGTCAGATGTTAGTCAAATATCTTAATCGTCGGATAACCGCATTTAGCGGCCATTTCGAGTGCGTAAAACCTTCTCGAAGTGAAAATATGAACCCGAAACCTTTCTCTGTATTTTAAAAAAAAATTTCTATTAGGTCTTTTTAAATATTTATTGGTTTCCTAATTATCTTTAAAATTAGGTGGCGACTTTGTTTTCCTTTAAAATTTTAAAAATTGGTTTTCTCTTAAATAAATTGAGTTTTAAACCGATTTTTTTATTTTTTTGAATTTTCTCAAATAAAAAGCCATTTTTCGGCATAACAAATATGTCATCCATATGTGGGAGGAGATCGTAACCGACATATAAGAGCAAACAAGTTATACTTGGAATCCCGATATCTACTCCACACCGAATAAGGAGTAGTCTTACTTTACAAGATAGACCAACCACTCACCTTAGAATATAACCTTTTCGGAGAGTGTTACAAATATCTCTACATTATGACATAACCTTTTTGGTAGATATGGTAAGATGTCCTTATGTTACGATACAATCTTTTCAGTAGGAGTTAAGTGGTATCCTTACCTTACAATACAATCTTTTCGGTAAGAGTTGAGAGATATCTTTACCTTACGATACAATCTTTTCAGTAGGAGTTGAGAGATATCCTTACCTTACGATACAATCGTTTCGGTAAGAGTTGTAAATTATTCTACCTTATGGCATGACCTTTTCGGTAAGTAATGTAAGAGTAGCTCATCAAAACCATTACATCATAATATCAAGAAAAAAGGGGCTCCATATGATTCATACACTTGTAACATTCTAATGAGATCATAGCATACATAACAACCCTTCAACATTACAATATTCATAACTCACATATCTCACAACAGAACTTTAGTCAACATAGGATCCAGTCAACTACTTTAGTCAAAACATGGTGGGCAATACACATATAAGTTTGAAATCATGCAATTCAAGAGTATAGAACAAGAGAGGAATAAAATCAATTCATTTTAAAGTCATTCAAATCCATCCACCGATATTGGAGTAGAACCCTTTATTATTTAGAAATCATACTTCAAGACACATAGTGAGGAATAACTAGTTTTAATCATTCTTAATCATTCCATCATAATTATATACATCATTTTCCAAAAAAATAGACATGGAAACATAAAACTCATCTTGTCAAGACTTTCTCAATAGTCATATAAATCCATAAATTTCACATGATATTTTACTTCATGACGATGCACAAAAAAAATGATCACAGAATGCATAATGGTAATATCATATGCAAAAGTTCATAAAATACTCGTAGAGGCCCATAAATTTCACGTAGTAGGAGAAGAGAAATGGTTGGACTTGTGGGAGAGAAGATTCCCTCAATCAAACCCACATACCTAGGTGTGATTTTGGTGGAGAGAATTTGGTTTGAAGGTGGAGAACCTGAAACTCTAGCTGACACATTTTACTTGAAAGTTGAGAAGCTTAAGAGAGTTCTTGAGACTTAGGGTTTTTGGAATGAGGAAGAATCAAATGTATTAGGGTTGTATAAACTAATAAGGGACATCGATGGGGTCAAAACGACATAGTTTGGGCTTAGAGGAGGAGGAAAGGTCAAATTTACCCCTATTAAAATTCTAGCCGGAAGGGTCTATGTGACCCCATCTATAAGTCGTAAAGCATTCTACGAGTCATAGACGATCTTCCATAAACTAGGTGTCCTGAAATTTGAGACACTGGGATTTGTCATAAAACCTCCTCTACGACTCGTAGATATTTCTACGGCCCGTAAATGGGGTTTCGTCTGATGGCCTTTCTCCAAACTTCAGAGGCTTCCTTTCTCTGACTCCCATTCAACAAGCCCCTGTACGACTCATAGAGTACTTTATAGGTTGTCTGATAGATCATAGATTGAACTTAAGAAAGGTCTAAATTACACCAAGTCTACCAGGTTATACGAGACCCACTTTACGGGGCCGTACTCTACCTTATGAGCTATAAACCCCTTCATAAATATCATCAGTTCAAATTTTTTGAGCTTATTTCTTGCATCTCGCCTACCCCCATAAGTGGGGTCTTACATTATCTCCCCTTTGGGTAAATTCTTCCCCAAATGTGCTAAGGCATGTTTTAAGAAATGAATTCATGCACCATGTTCCAATGCACTATATACAAAATGCAACATATGCACCGTTTAAAATCTTTAAACTATTTTTTCAAATATCACTTATAATGTAACCTCAATTCGCATAAATCATGCATGAATATCATGAAAATTGCATGCAAGGAGAGGAGATTCTAAGATGGGAAAAATCATATCACCTCAAGCTTGATCGGGATGGAAAAGATGGGGATATCGCCTCTTCATATCGCTTTAGCTTCCATGTGACACTTTCAACTTGTTGGTTCCTCCAAAGGACTTTAACGGATGCCACATCTTTATTCCTCAACTTCTTCACTTGTCTATCAAGTATTTCCACAAGAACTTCCTCATAATCAAGTTATCTTTTTATAGCACCTACAATGTCCAAGGGCACTATAGAACTTAAGTCACCTACACACTTCCTCAACACAGATACATAGAAGACCGGATGAACCATACTCATCTCTGGAGGAAACTCTAATTCATAGGAAACCTTACCAATTCTCTTCATAATTCTATAAGGCCACACAAATTTTGCGCTCAACTTTCCCTTCTTGCCAAATCGAACCACATCCTTCATAGGTGAGACCTTTAAATACACCCAATCACCAACCCCAAGCTTAAGATCTCTCCTCCTTGTATTGGAGTAGGATTTTTTGCCTACTTTAAGCCATCTTCAACCTCACCCTTATTAACTTTACTTTTTCTAAGGCCTCCAAGACCAAATCGGGTCCCAATAAAGCATTTTCCCCCACTTCAAACCACCCAATCAGTGACCTACAACACCTACCATATAGGGCTTCAAAGGGAGCCATCCAATGCTAGATTAAGAGCTATTTTAAGAAAAATCAATAAGTGGAAAGTATTCATCCCAACAATCTTTGAACTCCAAAACACAAGCCCTAAAAATATCCTCAAGAGTCTGAATTGTCTTCTCGGCTTAGTAGTCCGTTTAAGGATGAAACGTCGTGCTAAGCTTAACTTTGGTAGCAAGACCCCTTTGGAAGGATCTCCAAAAATGAAAGATGAATTGAGCACCATGATTCAAAATATTAGATAATGGTACCCCTTGTAACTTGACCAGCTTATGAATATAAATCTTGACATAATCTTCGGCACCATAAGTGGTTTTTACCGGTAGAAAGTGAGCCGATCTTGTCATTCTATCAACAACAACACAAATAGAATCAAAACGCTTCCTAGTCTTTGGCAATCCAATCATAAAATCTATATTGATCTCTTCCCACTCTCAAGTAGGAATTCCTATGTCTTGTGCTAGGCCACCCTACCTTTGGTGTTCGACTTTTACTTGTAGGCAATTGTGACAACCGGCTACAAACTTAGCAATATCTCTTTTCATACCACTCTATGAATAAACCTCCCTCAAGTCTCTATACATCTTTGTAGAACTGGGATGAATAGATTAGGACGAATTATGGGCCTCTTGCAAGATCAAGTTTTTTATCCCATCAACATTAGGCACACACAACCTACCTTGGTATCTAAGGACACTATCTCCCCTTTGGAAAAAAACTTCTACTTTACCATTCTTCAACAACGCTTTCAATTCAAGTAAGGCGGGGTCAAGGTCTTGTTTGGACTTGACCTCTTCAATCAAAGAAGATTTGGAGCCATCAAATACCAACATACCTCCATTTTTAACTTCATTCAACCTAAATCCCACCCTAAATAATAGGTGAACTTCTCTGACCGCTTCCTTATTACCGTCACCAATATGAGCTACACTTCCCATAGACACTCGCCGGCCACAACATTAGCTTTGTCAAGATGATAGTGCATACTCATGTCATCGTCCTTTAGGAGTCCCAACCACCTTCTTTGCCTCAAATTGACATCCCTTTGTGTGAACACATATTGAAGACTTTTGTGGTCGGTGAACACATCTACATGAACCCTATATAAGTAATGACGTCATATTTTAAAAGAAAATGCCATGGCCACTAACTCAAGATCACAGGTGGGATAATTACGCTCATGCACCTTTAGTTGTCGAGAAGCATATGCTATAAACTTTCCATTTTGCATCAATACACATCCCAAACCAACTATCAAAGCATCACAATAAACCACACACCCTTCTAACACTTCTGGTAGGTCCAAAATAGGAGCAAATGTAAGTTTGTCTTTCAAAGTTTGAAAACTCCTTTCACATTCATTAGTCCATACAAGTTTTTCCTTCTTTTGAGTTAATTTTGTTAAAGAGGAAGCAGTTGAGGAGAAACCATCCACAAACCTCTGGTAATACCCCCGCCAAGCCCAAGAAACTCCTAATATCTATTGGAGTCAAGGGCTTAAGCCAATTATTTACCACTTTCTTTTCTTAGGGTCCACTATTCCATCACCCGACACCACGTGCCCTTGGAATGCAACTTTCTTCAACCAAAATTCACATTTAGTAAATTTAGCAAACAACTTCTTATCCCTCAATGTTTGCAACACTACTCTCAAATCCTTCACATACACTTCTTCACTCCGAGAGTAAATCAATATGTCATCCATGAAGACCACCACAAACATATCAAAGTAGGGTTTAAAGACCCTATTCATGAGATCCATAAATATTGTCAGTGCATTTGTTAGGACAAATGACATTACCACAAATTCACAATGGCCATATCTAGTCCAAAAAAGTCATCTTAGAAATGTCATACTTCCTTACCCTTATGTGGTGGTATCGAGACTGAAGATCAATCTTAGAAAAATGACTAGACCCTTGAAGTTGATCAAATAGGTCATTTATTCGGTAAAGGATACTTGTTCTTTATTGTGACTTTATTGAGTTACTGATATGCTGTCAAAATGCAACACATTTGATGCCTAAAACTTAGGATTTTATGTGTCCCAATGTGGCAGTTATGGTTTTTCTATGTTTTTGTGTTGGTTTTTGCAGGAAAGCAGGTTGGCATGACTTTTGGAGAAAATTGTAGACTTTTCTAGTTTTGAAGGCATACGACACCCTCTACGAGTCGTAAAGTGGATTTTGTGGGGATTTTAATTGAAGAATGAAAGTCTGAAGTTCAAGTATATATGAGTCGTAGATCACTCTATGAGTCGTATAGAGGGGTTTCGTGAAGATTTCCAGAGAAGGACCAAATGATGATGAAGAAGTCTACGAGAAGGTAATACGAGTCTTAGAATTAGACTACACTCGTAAAGTGGTTCCATAGCAGTGAAGTCCAAGATTCAAGAAGTTGAACATGAGATCTCGATTATTACTCGTAAAACCATTTACGAGTCGTAACTACGCGTTATAGGATTTGCCGACCAGTTTTTCTATTCTTTGGTACTTGTTTGTAAATACTAGAAATAGTATAACTAAGTTATTTAGTAAGGAATATAGTATAGTAGATTTGAGAATGTCATTAGAGTACTTTTTAGGGTTTTATACTAGGAGACTAAATATTAGAGAGGAGATACACTTGTGGATTCATTGTATCTTTCAACCTTGTGATTCTCAATACAAATTGAGTTTGCTTGTTCTTCAATATATTTGGGTAAGAGATTAATTATGTTTTCTCAATTCATAATTTCTTTATCTACCTATAGTATGAGTAGCTAAACCCACAACTTGGGATTATGGGAACCATGAAGATCTAACCAAATAGACCCAGATGTTTGCAATTCTTGGAATTGGTATTTACATGTATTAATCAATTCTATTTGTTTTGCATGTTTTCTAGTGGTGGCCAACATTAGAACTTGCCTAGTATTACCTTCCTGATCTATGTGGTAATGAATAGAAAAAGAGATTGGTTAATAGGATTCGATGATGTGTTCTCATCCAATCAATTGAACTAGACCAAGAGGGGGTTAACTGGGACTATGGGTAATGGTTAGTAATGCACACTATGTAGATGCACCAAGTCACATAGTGAAATTCACCTCTCATCTTTTACCAAAGGGCTTGGTGAACTTAAATTATCGTCCTGTATGTTATACTCTAGTCGAGAATTGGGTTACCCGAGGATGTCGAGTTAGTGAATCATGGGGAATACAATATCCAAATTGCTCTCCTTTATTGATTGTCTCCAATATTAGTTAGTTTAGTTTAATTTCATATCAATCATTTTAACCCCCCTCCCTTTTAGGTAATTGAGTTGTTTAATACTTGAATTGTTTATTAGTGAATCAATTTGGAAAGTCTCTGTATTCTCTACGGGATTCTACTCTAACCTTGGTTAGGTTTTATATTTGAAAATGACTACTTTAACCTCCAAAAAGAGGTGAAACTTGGGCGTGATCAGTTGCCGATAGTAGATCCACATTCTAAGTAAGCCATCTTTCTTTTATACAAATAACACTGGTGCACCCCAAGGTAACTTGCTAGGCCGTACAAAAGCATTCTCCAACAAATCCTTCAATTAGTCCTTTAGCTCCTTTAACTCCACTGGCGCCATTCGGTAAGGAGGGATGAGAATGGGTTGAGTATCCGGGAGGAGATCTATTCTAAAATCTATCTCCCTTACAGGAGGGATACTAGGAAGTTCATTGGGAAAAACATCAAGAAACTCATTGACAACTGGAACCGACTCGATAGGAGGGGCTTTAGACTCAATATCCCAAACCCTTATGAGATGATAAATGCAACCCTTGGCAATCAATTTCTGGGCTTTAAGACAAGAATGAACCTACACTTGACGTATGAATTATGACCTTCCCACTCAAAGACGGGCTCATTAAGAAATTAGAACTTAACACTATGAGTTCTACAATCAATGGAAGCATGATATGCATGTAATCAGTCCATCCCATGAATAAAATCAAAATCCACCATGTCAAGTTCAACAAAATCACAAGGCAACACTTTATGCAATATAGATACGGGGCAACCCTTATAGACTCTCCTAGAAATAATAGACTCACTAACTGGGGTAGAGACCTCAAAAGGCTTACTCAATAATTCGGGACACACATGAAACTTATTAGCAACAGAAGGAGTAATGAAAGAGAGAGCAGCACCCGAATCTAATAAAGCATACACATCATAATCGTAAACCTTTAACATACTGATAACAACATCAGGCATCTCTTCTGCTCTTTGCCTCCCTTAAAGGGTGTAGAACCAGTTGTGACATGGAGCACCCCCTTGTTGGCCTCCTTTTGCCCTTTGATCGACATGAGCACGTTATATTTGAGGACGACCATCCTTACCTTGCTAGCGTTCCCTTACAGGCTCCAGAGAGAAATCTTCTTCTTTATTAAGAATCAAGAGATAGTGGTGAGATGTGAACAATCGAAAACCTTGTGGCCTCTCTTGCCACACCCAAAGCATACACCCATGTTTCTTCAACATATGTCACTATGATTTCTTCCACATTTTAGGCACCTAGGACGTGCCACTCCCTCATTGCCACCTTGAGCCTTAGGTTTAGGCACCCTAACATTAGCAAATTTTTGGTTTTGTGCATTAGAGGATCCTTGGCCGTGGAATTTGTGGCCTTGTTGAAAATGGCCACCCTTTGCACCTTGGAAGCCACCATCATATCGAGCCCTCTTGGACTCATCACTCCTTCTCTTTTGAAGCTTCTCCCCTTTAAGTTGTTCAGCCTATGTCATGAGCCAAGAAAAGTCCATATCACCCACAAGCATAGCGTGGTGACATTCTTCATTCACCAAATCAGACACACAAGATACAAACTTGTTCATTCTTGCCCTAGAGTCGGCAACCAAGAGAGGAGCATATTTTGAGAGCTTGTTGAATTTGAGAGAACACTCCCTTACACTCATGGAGCCTTGCTTGAGATTCATGAACTCCATTTTTTCTTCCCTCAATTCAATAGGAATGAATTGATTGAAGAAGGGGGCCTTAAATTCCTCCTATGATAAGGGATCATCGTTCCTCCTCTTAAGTTTAATTGAGTAAACCAAACTTGTGCAACACCCTTGAGTTGATACGCCATAAGTTCTGTATTATCTTCTGAACTCACCCCCATAATAGAAAACACTTTGTATATTTCATCACTAAACTTTTAGGGGTCCTCCTTCATTTTGGAGCCATAGAACTCCGAAGGATTCGTCCTTGTGAAATCTCTAACCCTTGAAGTCGAGGTAGGAGCATGAGTAGCTTGGGCTCCTTAGTTCAATTGGTTGGTCATGGCTTCTGCCAACATGGAGATATATTCTTATATTCGACATGTGTAACCTCTTCCTCTTGGGGGGCTTGAGGAGCCGGATGGGCTAGGCCTACCTCGGGTGTGAATGCCCTTTGTGGACATCCCCTTAGTTGCAACATGATCTAGAGGATCAAAAAAGGCACCCGTTAGGGGAGAAAAACTTATTTTAAATCTAAGGCAAGATATAGATCATCAAGAAGTGAACCATTCCCTATGACGTCTTATAACATCCCATTCATAGTTGTGGTGCGCTTCACAACCATGAACAAGACTCTACTTGACGTGGTGTGTTAGATTTCTAAGGACTATTTATAAACCTAGTGCTCTTATATAAAGCTTGTCACAACTCAAGCCTAAGGGCTAAAGACATGACATGGCGAATGGGAACCCGAGAGGGAGATACCCAAACAAGCCTATTAAGCATACATAGCTCATCCTTGGCTTTAGTGGAATCATAAATGAGAAATGGGCACATAACATGAAGTATCTAGTGAAAATGGGACTATGGAAGTCTTCTCCATCACATAAAGATAAATAAAGTCAAGCTCAATACATAACTTCCATATCCAATAACACCTCTAGTATGATTGGAACGGGGGACAAGACATCTCCTGAGCTCACCCTCAAAAGATAAAGACAGTCTAAACAGACAAGTATTAACAAGAGCATGAAAGTAAAGTAGATGTTGTCCCGGAAGTGGAGGACTCACCAATAGCGATCTTCAACGATCCAGCCAGCCACATGGGAGAAGAGGATGAATAGGAGCTATGGTCCCTACATGGTGAAATCATGTAGGCTAGAGTTTATATTAGTACTTGGAATATACTGAGTATGCGGGGTGCAATGCGACAAGGAATATAAGCCATAACAGCCAAGATGCATAATTATAATCAATAGGCATAAGCTCAATATGATATGTATAGTCAATTCTTAAGTTCAAACATGCGTGAGGATAGAGAAATTTGCATAATATGCCATGCATATGCTGGAGGAGACCCTAAACTACATATAAGATCAAGCGAGCTATTACTTGGAATCCTGATGTCCACTCCACACCGAATAAGGAGTAGTCTTACTTGTCAAGGTAGACCAAAACCACTCACCCTACGATATAACATTTTCCAAGAGTGTTAAAAATATTTCTACCTTATGAAATAGCCTTTTCAGTAGATATTGTAGATGTTCTTACCTTACGATACAATTTTTTAGTAGGAGTTAAGAGGTATCCTTACCTTACAATACAATCTTTTCACTAAGAGTTGAGAGATATCCTTACCTTATGATAAATCTTTTCAATAGGAGTTGAGAGACATCGTTACCTTATGATATAATCTTTTTGGTAAGAGTTGTGAATTATTCTACCTTACGTATGAACTTTTTGGTAGGTATTATAAGAGTAGCTCATCAAACCATTAAATCATCATTTCAATAAAAAGGGACTCCATATGATTCATACACTTGTAACATTCTCATGAGTTCATAGCATGCATAATAGCCCTTCAATATTCAATATTCATAACTCACATGACTCACAATTCATAGCATGCATAATAGCCCTTCAACATTACATGGGAACAGAAAACTCATCTTGTCAAGAAACCCTAGTTAAGACTTCCTCAATAGTTGTATAAATCCATAAATTTCACATTATATTTTACTTCATGATGATGCACAAAAATAAACCATCACAAAATGCATAATGGTTATATCATATGCAAAGTTCATAAAATACCCGTAGAGGTCCATAAATTTCATGTTGTAGGAGAAGAGAAATGGTTAAACTTGTGGGACGGAAGATTTCCACAATCAAATCCACATACCTAGGTGTGATTTTGGTGGAGAGGATTTGGTTTGAAGGTGGAGAACACAAAACCCTAGCTGGCACCTTTTACTTGAAAGCATTGAGGAGCTTAAGAGAGTTCTTGAGACTTAGGGTTTTTGGAATGAGGAATAATGAGATGTATTAGAGTTGTATCAACTGATAAGCTACATAGATGGAGTCAAAACGACATAGTTTAGGATTATAGGAGGAGGAAAGGTCAAATTTATCCATATTAAAATTCTAGCCGAAAGGGTCTATGAGACCCCATCTATGGGTTGTAGAGCACTATGAGTCATAGATGGCCTTTAGTGAACTAGTTGTCCTGAAATTTGACTCACTAGAATTTGTCACCAAACCTTCTCTATGACTCGTAGATAGTTCTTCGGGCTGTAAATGGGGTTTCGTGTGATGACCCTTCTCCAAACTATAAAGGCTTCCTTTCTCTGATTCCCATTCTACGAGCCCCTTTATGACTCAAAGAGTACTTTACGGATCATCTGATAAATCATAGATTGTGTCACACCCCTCCCTGGGGTCGTGAACAGTGCCCGATAGGGACACGTAATCACCTAATAAGTCGAATTCCTTTCTAATCTCATCCGACGATTCTACCGAAATTTCGGCAGAGTTTCCTCTGTTTTACTGACTAACCTCACCTGCAGCAGCTCCCAGAATTTAC